>JAJJMC010002939.1:9497290-9562718 GCA_023531435.1 Papaver californicum
TCTCTGTGTTTCTGTTTTTCTGTTACAGGAAGGTACATCTCCAACAAATCAATTATCGTGTCAAAATCAATAAAATGGTAACAAAGATCTGCTACGTACTTGCTAGCGAGCTTCTCACCATTATTGTCTCTAACTGCCAGCTCCTAAGTCAGGAGGGCTGGGCATGAAGTCAAAAACCCTTCTACTTTTGCTGGGAAGCTTAAGCGTTGCTCCCGAAACCATTTTCACAGATCGGTATGCAAGAATTAAGCCTATCATGGCAAGGGAGATGAGTTTCAGCAATGGCACTGCTGCTGATAGCAGGTTTACACCTTGAGACATGTTGAAACTCATTCTCAATATTGTAGTTCTCCGTCTCATGTTCATCACCCGTAAACAGTAAGCCCGCTACATAAACAGGAGCTATCCCTAGTTGGAATGCTTCAAAATGTAGGCAGAAGTATTCTCCAAAGCAACCATTTAATCCTACTGAGATCATTTTATTCACTGCGTTGCATAAGTTCCATCTAACATTTGCTTGAAGTATATTCAGATTCAGTCCATATGTCACTGCTAGCTCTTTTCATATCGTCTATTTTCTTTCTTTATTATATATTACTATAAAGTAGTTAAATACAAAGTGACTTATGTTAATACCTAAAAATTGATTCTATGTAAAACAATATACTGTAGAAGTACTTTCTTTAGATTCGGAAATCAAAATCATACATGGTAAGCCTAAACCACGATAATAGTCGTTCCACCCTGCTTCGGTCACAAGGAGAGAAAATGGTTGATCTTAGGGGAAGGAAGCAAAGAAAGTTGAAGGAATTTGTGTGTAGAGATGTTGAACTATTGAGAAAATAACAGAGCTTGAGAGAATGATAAGCTTGTTTCTGAATGGGCTAAGGAGCTTATTTATAATAGTTGAGAACACACATGTTTCCTTATAAAGTAGTGGAGGTATTGGAGAGATGAAGTAATGTGGATTATGGGGGTAATGGTGTAACCACCAATTATCCTTGGAAGTTTCTGGAAAACCATTATTCCATTACCTCCTCAACCACTTCAACCGTCACCACTACTTTGTAACTTCCTTGTCATGGGGTTTTTTCACGCCCATGTTGTTGTAACCACCAGACCAAAACCCGATGTTTAATCCCCCCATTTAATTGTTTTGATTTCTTGTAGGAGTTAGTGGAGTCATGAACTCAAAAAAACTGAGTAATGTAAGTCATGCCAGTACGGGCAAGTGAGGACGGTGCTACCACGAGCAAGGACAAAGAGGCACACAAAGGTAGAGAAGGAGTGCTACTTCCACTGTCAGCACGACTTAGTGCTAACACTAGCATTGCTGGCAGCGTTGGCGCTAGTGGACTAGTGCTACTGCTAGCACTGCTGCTGGTAGCACCGCTAGTGCTTGTTTGGCGCGTGTGTCTTTTTTGGCTTTTTGGCTTTTTCTAGTCTTTTGGCACATGTGTGTGCTACTCGTTGGTGTTGGGAGTGTTGCTAGAGTTCGCTAAGGCTGACACTTGCTAGTGCCATGGTTATTGCATGTGCACCACTAGCTTTGGCATCCGTTAATGTCATGGCCATATTTATAGCCTGTTTTAGGGTTTCTCAATCGTATGAGATTTAATTGTTAGCACATATGCTTAATTTTATGCAGTGCATACAGAACATACTCAAGAGATTCAGCCGTGGAAGTTTGCAACTTGAAATAATGCTTGATACAACTCTGCAATTTAGATGGTATGATGCATTTAGTAGCACATTTATTCGAGAATAGTGTAAAATCTCAGAATGACCATTGTGCCTTTTATGCTCGACTTTTTGGTAAAATGATTATTTTACCCATGGTCCAAAACTTGATGAATATAACATTTCACCTCTAATTGTAAAATGACCATTTCCCCCTGATGTATAAAATTATTATTTTACCCTTGGTCTGAAAAATTACACAAATTAACAGTTTTACCCTTTGTCAAAAATTCATCATCAGCATTAAGTCCCCCGCTTATCGTGGAACGAGTAATGTTGTGTGGTAAGCATTAGATGGTGGTCAGACAAAGTAAAATATGACTTTTTGCTGTTTAGTGGTTAACTATCACTAGAAGATTAGCAGTTGGTTGAGCAAGTTTTGTTTTTCTTGCGATTGTACTCTTAGGTATATGAAGCATTCTTCTTCTAACGTAACAACAACGAGAAGGTATTTGGAACATTAGTTGGTTGTAGAGAGTGTTGAGGCAATGTTGTCGTCAGAACACTGAGATGAATGTCGAGGCATTGCTGCCGTCGGAACACTAAGATGAGTGTTGAGGCATTGTTTCCGTCAGAACACTAAGATGAGTGTGGAGGCAGTGATTCTGTCATCAAACACGAAGGTGGGTGTTAGCCATGAACACTAAGATGAGTGTTGATGCATTGCTGCTGTCAGAACACTAACATGATTAGAACTTGAGCATTAATATTCAAGGAATTCAATCCATGGAAGTTCTGCGACTTGAAACGAGTTCATTCGTGACATGAGGTGCTTAACCTTTTATGCAGTGCATACAAAACATATTTAAGAGATTCAGCAGTGGAATTTTGCAACTTAAGATAATGTTCAATGCGGCTCGGCAATTAGATGGTATGCATCTAATTAGCGATCTCTATTCAGGAATGGTATATTATCCATCTTGATTGTTCGTAATTTTGTATTTAGATGGTATGCATCTAATTTAGCGATCTTTATTCAGATATGGCATAACCTCCATTCTGAATGTTTGCAATTTTGTATAATCAGTGCTTGCTGATTAATACAGATAGTTTGCATGGATGCACATGAAATAACGAGGGTTTAGCTGGGTAAAACCCTAAAATTTCTAAGGGCGCATATATATGCAAAAGGAGCTACAAGGATAACTTAGCCAGGAGCTGAATATGTATTCTCAATTTTCTTGCAGGATGTAAAATAGGAGTGTGTATCCATAATTCTGATGGGTGTCAAAATTTTATTATTGTCAATTTTCTTGCAGAATGTAAGATAGAAGTACGTATTCATAATCCTGATGCTTGTCAGAATTTTATACGTATTTTCTTATGTTTCTGCAGTTAGGCAAAAACGATAGAAGAATTTCAAGGATAATTTAGCCAGGAGTTGAGTACCCCTTCTCACTTCTCTTGCGAAATGTAAGATATAAGTAATATTCATAATTCTGATACTTGTCAAAAATTTATGCGTATTTATTTTATGCTTCTACAGCTAGGCAAAATAAATCAACGAGCTTAGTTTTCGGATTTTACCAGGAATTTTGATTTGATGACACTCCGATAATATCAAGTAATCGTTGAAGGAGCAATAGTTGATGTAGTAATGCATGTAGAATGATAAAGTATTGTTTGGAGAGCATAAACTAGTGAAGCGTGGATGATTTGTATGATGGAGAGACCAAAATTGACCTTTGTGTAGTACGAGCCCATGGTTTCAAAGAAGAAATCCTTGTTTGACCATCACTGACCATCAACGCTCTCTTTCTTTGTCCTCTCGCCCAACAACATCAGCAATATCAGAAGTTGAGACGACAATGGTAACAACAACGAAACAATGATGACATAAAGTTGATGACGTTTTCTGATTCGGAGCTTGCATGCATGCACATTTGTAACTTGTAATCCCGTGTAAATTTTCATACTCCATCGACTTTAGCATAAAAACTATATCTCTCAAACCGTATATCCGATTTACACCCCCTTTTGGTATATCGTAGTAGAGACATGGATGAACATTTTTTTTGAAGGATGCTTTGTCCCGTTCTCCACCGATTATTTCCAATATCCGAGTTTACATGATGCAGGTATAACAGTAGGAGCGACTACGAATAAAGAAGCTTGTGGTGGTAGGTGCTGCCACCGTGAGGATATGAGCTTCTTGAAGACGCTAACTACGTTGTGGAACCATGGCCTTGATTCTTTATCAATGAGTCTGAGGTTCATTTCCATGAACGGTTCTCTTAGTTGTATGCCCTGATTGTTCCAACTCCTGCAAGTGAAAACAAGTAGGTATAAGTGGATAATTAAAGTTCATATGTCATCAACTCGTAAATTTCTATTAAGGAAAAAAAGAAACCTGCGGGAGAACTGCAGTCAGTATCCCTGCATCAACACGACTAATCTCACTCTGAATCTTTTAAATAATTGGTTCCACTCCAGGTAAAGATGCTTCTGCATTACATAAATTATTCCACAACTTCAACTCAATTAAAAATACAACTCCAATAAAGTAAATGCAGAGAGTATATCACAAAATCCAAGTAACAAAACTGTCCATGACTAAGAGACTAAACGCTAACATCATTTCAAGTACTGAAAACATGTCCATATGCATGCAGATCTCAATTCCTATTAAATAACAAGAAATTAGAATCAATAATAACCTGTAAGTTACATCTGGTTGATGTACTCTAGAGCACCTGACTTATCTATGGTTTTTCGTAAAACCTAGAATCAGATTCTTACTTAATTTCCTAAAAACAACAACGTAGAACCAAGAATCGGAATCAGAATCAGAAAGATAATGAAATCTGTAAAATATAAAGAAATTTATCACTTAAAAAACATAATTCGTGAATAATGTGAAGATCAAAGATTTGAAATGAAGTAAATACCATAATAAAAATTAATTAAGATCATGATTGAAGATCAAAATATAGTGTAGATCTGAACATACCTTTGTAACCGATCATCGAAATCTACTGAGTATCCTTATAAATGAGACCTCTCTTTCTTGTTGTGTTATTGGATTAAAAAAGATGGGCGAGAGTTGTTTGTGTGTTTGAATGGATCTTGAAGAACCCAAATAACTTAGTTTTTAGGTTGCAAGCGGTAAGAAAGATGGATCAAAGCCTATTGAATATTATTAACTTTTTTGTTGTTGTAAAAACTCAACATTATATCAGTTGAGCCAAACTAATTATATTGTACCCGGTGAATCACATTAGAATCATTTGGTTAACCCAACCTATGGGTACATCCCAGGTCCAACACTATAATCACATTAAAATTTAGATGAGAACACATTGTTTCTACATTCAGAAAATATGAACATTTTAGATTGTGGACATAAAGGATAATTGTTAACGCTAACAAAATCTTGGCTACTGAGGAGATGAAAGTTCTTTCTGGAAGGAAAAACCAGTCAGACAACAAAGCCATAGTAAGGAAATGCGCAAAAGTTTTCCCTTTCATATCTCCATAATAATACCCTTCCTGCTGCAATAAGATAATTGAGCACCATACTGAACACTTAAGAAGCAAACCATATAATGTTAACTCATATAAAACTTTATCTGTCTATGTTGGTTTGCATAAGTAAGCTACATTATATTCATACAAAGTGGTCAGTTACTGTAAGAACCATGAAGGAGTTACTACACTGGAAATCCCAAAAAACCTTGTATCAAAAAGGTTATCAAATCTAAAATAAAAGGCGATAAGATTGATAACCTTAATGGATAGTGTTTTGTCATGGCTTGTAGCAACAACTAATGTATTAGCCAGAGTAGAAATAATGGCATTTGCTATGTCATGAGAAATATGCAATTCAAGTGTATCGACCGGAACCTTATATCAATTTGAAGCAGGACAAACCAAATATTAACAACGTTCATTTAAAACAACCCAATTTTTCCCAGTGCTGTGAGAATTATTCGTTTTCCTTAATCTTGAACTTAACACAAACTAGACATATAACTATAATACAACCCTAACACACAATTTGAGTAAACTAAACTAAAAGAGACAGATGAGAAATCCTAATTTCTCTCATCATTGACCAATAATGGGAGAAAATCGTCGAAAACCCACATATAAGAATCCTAAACTTCAACAACATATCTAGATGAGTATTTATATCAAACAACATATGTGCATTCATAACTCAATTGTATTTCAACACTACTCTTATAGTCCTAACAATCATTTAAACCATTATTCCATGAATATCTCCCAACCAATCAGATATTCAGTTTTATAAATCTCCATTGGAGGAACCCCACATGAGAAGATAAAGATGATAGTCGCTGGTACACTACTCTTATAGTCCTAACAATTATTTAAAAAAAATCAAAAAATTCTTTATTCTCCAGTTTTTCCTTTCTCCACTAATTAATCAGATGAATTGCCGAATCGAGGAGGCTTCATCAATTGATTAAACCTTGGTTGCTAATAACAAAAGGTGACATCATATAAATAAACCTATACATAAAGGTCAAAATTCTTGGTGTTAGAAATTATTACACCACCATCCATGAGATGCAAAATCTCATCCCTCAAGCCCTAAATATGATCTAAGAATACTTTCCTTAGAATAAAGAGAAATAAAATTAACCTTGTTGATATATCAACATGGCTTGAATATCATATCAAAAATTCTAATTGCAAAAGAAATGAAACAAAGAGAGAGAGATACCTTGATCCCAACAGTTATATCTTGGCTAGAATGAAGAAGTAATACAATATCACGCCTCATCTGCTTCACCACTACTTCTTTCTTGTTTCTTAGAAGCTTTATCCTTGCTGCAACCAACCTCGCCATAGTTTTAATTTACCCAATAAACGAAAAATTAAGGTTTAACTGTTCTTAAGAAAATAAAAATATGATTGATTAAAAAAACTAACCATTTCGAAGATTTGAAGCCTCCACCTAAAATTGAAACTCCAAACCTCATTATCTTCTTGTAAGGGTGATGCAGCATCTATTTTCATGGCGGGGAGAAAGATTTATAGAGATAAGAGGGTGAAAGAAGATACCGAGCATTTGCATTGTCCTGAGAAATAAGCATGACAAACCAAATGTTAACAATGTTCATTTAAAAAAACCCATTTTTCTCAGTACTGTAAGAATTATTGTTGGTCAGTGGATTACAAACAAAGTAACAATTCACGTTCAAATTGGGTGAACAAAGAACTAAACCGATTGGTTCTTGATTCAAGAACCTAAATGAATATTCGTCATGATTAGAAAATAATTCAGAACACAAATCAAGATAGGTGAATATTAATCGATTTTTAGAAGCACTAGAAAATAGCATCCATGGGGTTGGGGTATTATTGATTTGAATCCATTTGTTGATGAAATTTGATTCAGATAGAAGAGAAAGTCATACCTTAGATACACATCTGAATTGGTAAATTGATTTTATAGGAAAATATAGACCTATCTATCACAAACCAGATATCATCGGTTAAATCCTTATCTAGGGTTTTGTTGAGAATTGATATACACATTTTTATGTCTTATTTGTCCTTTATTCTCTATTTTGTTATCACTTATTTTGTACTTATCATGGGTTTTATGTCTTTGTATGTATTTTTAAGAAATAAATATTTATGGAAAAATTGGCTCAAAAAGTGTCAAAGACACCCACATCAAGAATTGTTAAAGGCACTCATCAAGTGGATAAAGGCACCCACTTCTCTTCCATTTCAAATCAGAAATTTTGGCGGGAAAAATTACTATCAAATCTGCGTGAATGGATAACAAGATTTGGAGAGATATTTTAGGAGTTAAAACTCTATTATACTCTTGCTTAAAGAATAGAAGTTGTACACAGTTTAAACACCACCAAAAATCTCGTGAATTTGTGGTTTGAAGTTAAACCAGGAAGGGGTTTTAAAAGAAGATATTCTCTCGGTTTTTCTTCAACAAGATTTGGAAACAAAATCAATTTTCTCGAGTGTAATAAGGAAATAAAATCAGCAAATCTGGTCGTGATTAAGACATGCTCGGAACCGAGAAAGAAAATAACAGCGAGAGAGAAGATTTTATCCCCGATAATATTTTTCTTTAAAAGAATGATCTGTGGGGAGATTTGAGAAGATGTTGGAGTAATTGGTGCTTGTAATATAAATAGAGAAGTTGTGGGAGAGTTGGTGGGGGGCTGGCAGAGGCCAGAGTTACAAGAAAAAGAATCCAGAAAAATCTTCTCTGCTGCTGCGGAAGAACACGAAGAACAGAGGCTACGACAACGGTTTCTTCAACCTTTTAGCCATGGTTTCTTTTACTGTTTGCAACATTTATCTTCAGTTTGCAACATTTATCTTCAAGCTCTATTGCAACAGTTAATCTGTAACGTCCACAAAACGTTGTAGATTCCCTATTATATTACTTTTAGCTTCTTTTCATCTTTCAAACACTTTTTGAGATATGTATCAATCTTTTGAGGGTGTTTTGAGCAAGATGAGCTAAACCCCATCATTGAGGCAAGGAGGAAGCCATTGTTCCAAGAAATGTGGTATATTTCTATTTTAATTGATTTTTACAATTTCTTTTATGATTATTTGCTTTGATTAAAAATTGATTTAAGGATTTTTACTAAGCAATTGTGATTTCTTTTGATAGAGCATGCTTAGCCTAGGGTTTTTGATGTTATATACTTTTGATTTACAATTTTTACTTTAAAAATCTACTTTTACAACATATTAGAATCATTTTAAACGTAAAGAATTGCATGCATATTGATTCGATTGAATCACTTTTATTGGTTAATGGTGAAATCCATAACCTCAGTATTTGTGAATATTATTTTCATATTTTATGTATATTTTCTAGTTTTTAAATCTAAAATAATTCTTCACAAATTCGAGAGTTTGAAACCCATTCTTACCACCATCTACAAAACATATCAAGAATCCTAAAGGATGATGAAGAAGAAGTTTTACAGAACTTATTACCGAAACCGCAAGAAAAAGAAGAACCTGACATCAGGTTTCTGTTCACCAAGAGGCGGAGAATATGAAGAGTGTGTGTTAAAGAGAATACCAACAACAAAGACCCCTCTTATTATGAGAAATATCTAACCATTAAATATCTTTTAATCGTGACCGTTCTTTACACATCCCATAGACATATCCCAACCCTCATTTATTCCCCCTTAAAACCCATCCCAGCCGTTTTTTCTACATCCTCAAACGAAATCCCAGCCGCTCTTTATAACTACATTGTTCTTTACACTGGGTTCCATATATCTTTTGTTTATCATCTTTTTTGTTCGTTTTTTCAGTTCAAAAATAATTAACTTTTTTTTCTTACGTAGACGTATACGTACTAAGTCATTTATTTTGTTTTTGAGAACATAAAAAATACTTAGGCTGTTAATGATTATTATTTTTATTTTATTTTTGAATTTGTGGTTGATTTTGTAAAGTGAAATTCTTCTTTAATCCTACTTAATTTCTTTAATCTTGCAAAATGAAATAAAATTATCATTTTCATGTTTTCGGAGGAAGTTTTCTTTCCGGAATATAGAAATATAGAATAAAATTAAATTCAAAATCTTTGACGAAGTGGAATTTATTATTTTCTGTGGGTTGGATAATAAATAGTATCCATGAGTTGAATCTGGATAAAATTCAAATTTAGAACACATGACACACGACGTTGCAAGGTTCCTGGCCGATTTTTTAGGTTTTCAACGATTAACAATTGCACATGGGGGCTGCAAGATTGATAGAGGGGCTACCCATGTAAAGACGAAATAGAGACATTTGAAGTGAATTTCAAAACCCCCTTATCCATGATATTTTCATAATGGCTAAACTACCCCTAATTAGTTAATATTAGTAAAACTAATTAGCTATTAGATAAGGCTAATTATAATTAATATAAACTAATCTTATACTTAATGAAATCAAATCAATTTTTTTCTTTTTAGTTTGGTGGGAAAAAATTTAGAAGAAATGTAAGAGATTTTCTTAGGGTTTTAAAAAAAAAACCTAGATTTTGATTCAATCAACCAGAGTAGTGAGGTATACCTCTAACTTAAACTCTTGGTATTTTAATGGTTCAAATTTGATGAAATTACGTAAAAAAATATGATTTTTTTTATTCAGAGAATTTTACGGTTGAGTTTTCATGTCGAACCCAATCGTAAATGCCATTTACGGTTAGGTGTTCTTCCCAACCCAACCGTAACCATAAGTTCATGGATGAACACCAAATCGTAACAGTTTTACGGTTGGGTTTTAGCATCGGACCCAACCACAACTAACAATTACGGTTAGATGTTCACCCTAGAACCCAACTGTAACTAACAAACACTCGTAACAGTTTTACGGTTGGGTTTTAGCATAGGACCCAACCATAACTAATCTTCAAACCCAACCGTAAAATTAGATGAATAAATTTGAAGTTTTTTTCATTTCTATCTTGTAGAGAATTGAAAGACGAAGCCAACACAAAAAAAAATGAGGTCATTCGGACATCGTATGAGGGAGTTATGATCAAAACGGTGAAATACAAAAAAAAATCCAAGAAGAATTACGGTTGGATTCGACCCAATAAACCCAATCGTAAATCTGACACAAAAATCTCACCCAAAATCCCTAGATTTACGGTTGGGTCCGAGTCCAAGAAACCCAGCCGTAATTCTTCTTGGAATTTTTTTGTATTTCACCGTTCTGATCATAACTCCCTCATACGATGTCCGATTGACCTCATTTTTTTTGGATTGGCTTCGTCTTTCAATTCTCTACAAGATATAAATGAAAAAAAATTCAAATCTATTAATATAATTTTACGGTTGGGTTTGAGTTTAAAATAGTTTACGGTTGGATTCAGAATCGAACCCAACCGTAAAATATCATCTTTATCTCCTTCCTTCTGATTTACGGTTTTTTTTTTAATAACCCAACCGTAAAATTCAAAAGAAACCAGTTACGGTTGGGTTCGAATGGAATCCAACCGTAAGTTCTTGAGAACATACATTTACGATTGGGTTTTCCAATCGAACCCAACCGTAAATTCTGTAAACCAATTTTTGTAACAAAACCATCAATCAAACAAGAAAATCAATCACTTCAGGGTTCTAAAAATAACATGGATTCGATTGGATAGCTTGTATACACTATTTGTTGTGGTTGGGGAGTTTGATTTCCTTCACCATCGATTTGTTCTTCAATTTCTTCATTAGGTTGTTTAGTTTGTTTTTGATTGTCATCACTACTACATTCTACACCTTTAGTAGGATTCTTCATCACGAACTTTAGAGTTTAATCAACGACGAAATTTTTGAATCGCCAATTAATTGATTCGATGGAGAAATTCGGTTCAAATGGAGAAGGAGGAGATATGGAGGAAGAAGGAAATATTTTAAATTAAAATGAAAATTTTATAAGGTTTTGTTTTGTTTAGGTTTTAATAGATTAAAGGATAATATGAACATTTAATATAGCCCTAAAATACCCTTTAACGGATTATTTGATCACCCTAAATCATAATGTAACCCCTCTATAGACTTTGCAGCCCCTGTATAAGCCCTGTATATTAAACTGTTGAAATACTGGCACACCTTCCGTATATAAACTGAAATATTTACTCCGCCGCAAAATTCTAGTGCGACTGAAACTGTTTTTCCAAATATATGAGATCCACCGGAATTCTTTTCCTCGATTGTTATCCAAATTCGGGTTATTATTTGTTTGTAATATTCGATTAATTGTTAATCCTATTTCAATCATACTTATCCTATTTTATCTTCGTCAGCCTATAAATACATCCCTAGTCCATCTTTCCGTTCACAGTCTCACAAAGTCGTACCATATTCATCTTTCTTTCGTACTTTTTGATTTTTATTCTTTGATTTTTGATATTCTTAGAGATATAATGGAGATTGATTTGACACCCAAATCATCGAAGTCTGTGTATGGAAGTGATGGTGGATCATATTTTTCATGGTCACCATCTGATCTTCCGATGCTTAAAGAAGGTAACATCGGTGCTTCCAAGATTGCTCTTCAGAAGAATGGTTTAGCTATGCCTAGCTATTCTGATTCTGCCAAGGTTGCTTATGTTCTTCAAGGTATATATATACATCATCTTTCTGAAACTTTTGTTTATTCTTGATTCATTATCTAGTTTTCCTTTTCTTGATTCATTATCTAGTTTTCCTTTTCTTGGTTTAGGGGTCATAATTGTTTTTTGATTTGGATTCTGTGTCTTGTTTGGTACTCATTTTTGATTACTTCTCTACTGTGGATTTTGCTTTGATTCAATTTCTTGATTATTTCTAGTTCTTTTGGTTTATGAATCCATCATCTGTATATTTTTAGTGTCATTGATTTGCATGTATCATGTTTATTTATGTTATTGATTTATAAATAGATTCGAATCTTTTGATGGATGAAATCGGATGATAGCCTGTTTTGTAGCAGATTTTTTTTTTCTTTCCATCTGGTGAGAACTGTTTTATTGATGTCGAAAATTACATTAAAAATTTTAAGCATTGTTTTTCAGCTTCAATTTTTAATGTGTATCCTATTTATTAATGATCACCAAACACCACTACTACCACGACTATCGTTATCATCGTCAGCTCGATAATATAATATGTTGCCATGTTGGTATGTACAGTAATTTACTGGTATTATTTTATCTAAAGAAACAAATCAAACAACAATAATTTTTTAGTTTTATAATTTTCAAGTTAATCAGATTAATTTTGCAAAACTGTTTTTGTATTTACTGTTTAATTCCTGGTAACATTTTCTTTAGTTACTTCAATTTTTGTAACAGTATGTTCTCAAGTTTGCAATGAGTCTCATTGTGTATTATGATGGAGCTTATGGTTGCTGATAAGATTGCTTTTAACTTTCAGGAAGTGGTACTGCTGGTATTATCCTTTATGAAGCTGAGAAAGAGAAAGTGATTGCAGTCAAAGAGGGTGATGCCATTGCCCTACCTTTTGGTGTTGTTACATGGTGGTTCAACAGAGGTGACACCGAACTTGTTGTTCTTTTCATGGGTGATACCTCAAAAGGTCACAAGGCTGGTGAATTCACTGAATTTGCCCTAACTGGTGCTAATGGTATTTTCACTGGATTTACTCCTGAATTTGTTGGTCGAGCTTGGGATTTGGAAGAAGACAAGGTTAAGGAGCTTGTCGGAAGCCAAAAAGGCACTGCAATTATTAAGGTGAATGATGGTTTTAAGTTGCCTGAGCCTAGTGAGGCAGACAGAAAAGGGATGGCTTTGAACTGCTTGGAAGCACCTTTAGATGTTGATATTAAGAACGGTGGCCGTGTCGTTGTCTTGAATACCAAAAATTTGCCTTTGGTTGAGCAGGTTGGACTTGGTGCTGATCTCGTCAGGTCAGATTATACCTTCATTATCTGATCTTTAAGTTCACTTATTATCTGAATTTTCTTTTTTACTTTGCCACTTCTCCTCTCTTACTAAAATGGTTTTATTGAATTGTTGACAGGATCGATGCTGGATCAATGTGCTCGCCTGGATTCTCTTGTGATTCAGCTTATCAGGTGACCTATATTGTTAGGGGAAGTGGTCGTGCTCAGATTGTTGGTGTTGATGGCAAGCGTAAGCTTGAACTAAGAGTCAAGGCTGGCGACTTGTTCATCGTTCCAAGGTTTTTCGTCGTCTCAAAGATTGCTGATGCGGAGGGCATGGATTGGTTTTCAATCATCAGTACTCCCAAGTAAGTAACTCAATCTCTTCTAACCTTCTAAAGTCCCATAGGTGCTATTGGTTGCTGGTCACTGTCTTAAGATCATCTCACCTGTTCACTATTATGATTTTGTTCACATGAGTGCAGAATCACATACTCCCATATCAAGAATATTAGATTACCAATAGGATTGCTTAGGATTAGCTGGTTTTAACTACCATACCCATGTAACATGTTACATCTTTTTCTCTATAAAGATGTAACAAAAAGTTTCTCATTGGAGCCTAAATTTATCTCATCTAAAGATAGATAGTGTTTTTGGTTGAAAATCTTTTGTTCATTCTTTAAATATTTTTGCACTATTGGATTTTTTTTTTTTGTAGCCCAATCTTCTGCCACTTAGCAGGTAGGACATCAGTCTGGAAGGCATTGAGCCCAGAAGTTCTTGAGGCATCTTTCAATGTTTCACCTGAAGCCGAGAAGCATTTCCGTTCCCAGAGGCTTAATACTGAAATCTTCTTCCCTGCACCCTAAGAAGCCTGGCTCTTCATTA
Source organism: Papaver californicum (assembly GCA_023531435.1). Lineage (NCBI taxonomy): Eukaryota > Viridiplantae > Streptophyta > Magnoliopsida > Ranunculales > Papaveraceae > Papaver > Papaver californicum. The sequence continues at coordinate 9,511,265 of JAJJMC010002939.1, forward strand.
TGAAATATATGAAGAAACGTTACAATTTACTTCTTTTGATTTGCAACCTAGATAATAAGTGAGAAGACTGAGATTGTCTCTGTCTCCAATGACCCTCTTCAAAAAAAATTTAGTGTTTACATTCGAGATGAAGTTTTATTTGGTCAAGTTTTTGTAGATGTTTCTCTTTCCCTTTAGTTGAAGTTTTATGTGAATATTGGTTTGGGTATTATTGAATCTACATTTTTTTATTAGCATGAATCTAATTCTGTCCAGTCTGTTTTGAACTTTGAATATCTTAGTTAGAAAGAAAGTCTTTGTTTCCAAATAAACATTCGGTTTTAGTATCAGACTAGTTGAGTCTGAAGGTTTAATGAGATTTATGGTACTTGTTTTCGTCTCATAAGTTGGGAACAATCCCCTGTAAGATCAAGTATCCTACATATGGTACTTGTAGGATCAAGTATCTTACATATAACTTCTGATAGACCGTCTAAATCTATTAGAAAGATTAGCAGCTGCGTAATTCTCATTAGAAAGATTAGCAGCTGCATAATTCTCAATGAAGAGCTCTTTCTTTTTGTTGAAAACCAATGACGCACTGATGGCTTTCATGTGTTTTAGTGGAAAGATTGTAATAATAGACCAATAGCACCACATGTTAGCAGCTGCATGAAGGTGCCGAAGGCAAAAGATATCTGACCTGGGCACCTGGCACTGAACCTATTACACCAGCCACCATATCACTCGCTTGTGCAAAATTTGGTGGATAGAAATTAGTTGCAGTGATTATGATCGATGAACTTCCAGAATGACACCATTGTGGGTCATTAGCTAGCACATTTGAGTTCAGAATATGAACCACAACTTAAAACCATTGATGAACAGTGCTGCTGTTTGTACTCCATACATTTCAATATCCACAAGCTCCGACTGTTTAGAAGGAAAAAAAAAACATAACAACATTGGAAACTTAGAAATTTATGCAGTTTAAGGGTTTAGAGGATGAGACTGAACAATTTTAGAAGCGGGGTTTGGATTGTTGTCCATACCCAATAGTAAATGAGCTCTTTCTCTCTGCCAAGCACACCTTGATAAACGAGAGACACCAGAGAAAGAACACATGCTACTCTCTTTATAAAAACCAGATGGGTGTTTAATGGGTAGAGAGATAATGCGTGAAGAAACTGTTTGAAATGGTTGGGTATCTTGGGATGGTCCATCATTTACATACAGTGAGTTTCCAGATATGTCAGAATTTGCTTTTCTTCTGCTTAATCAATTGCCCCACATCGTATGAGATAAAGAGCAAGACATGTTTGCTACTGTATATAAATCCAAGCCCAACTTCTAACAAATTGCCTTAAACTAATGAGTAAGGAAAACAAAGCGATCGGTGAGAGCCGTTCGCCGCGCTAAGCAAAATATCTTGCGCAATAATTTTTAAAGGGGTTATAGGCTGGCCAAGTGTTGACGCTGCTTACTTTTGCAGAACTCGCTTGTGCGGGCCTCCCTAAACCCTACAAATCTCGATACCAAAATTTACCTTAATTAATTCTCAATGTTACTCTTCATATTTTAGCAAATCTTAATTTACTGTCATTTGAAAGTATATAACTGAGATCCTCCCGCGAAAATAAATCAACCCTAAAATGCCACCATTGGAGTCTCTAGAGCATGAATTTCCAATTATTGATACTAATTTCCGTCAGTTTTGTGCTTGTCATAGTCTTTTCTCAGGTTAGCCGTTTTTCTACTTAATGTTTTGAATAGTGGTTTCTTACTTTCTTCAGCGAAGTTATTACTCGACCAGAACTTATTTTTTTCCTATTACGAATACTTTGTAGTAATCTATAAGGATTTTAGAGTTCTGTATTTTGATTAAGAGATTGATTTCTTAATGGGAATAGTTGTGAAGTGTGATGATCAAAATTTATATGTTAGGATCAAAACCCTAGAAAGCAATTCTGTATTAGTTGAGAAATATTTGGTTGTATCAGATCTTTTCATTTTAGTATTAAATTAAACATATGAAAAGCTCATTTGCTTCCACACTCTCTTCTTTAACTCAATCTCTGCAGTTGAGGATTTCCTTGTCCATGATATCACTGATTTAGTTCGAGCTGCAGAACACCAGTCTCATTCGAACAAGTTGAAGCAGGTTAATATTTTTGCATCATTTGGCATGTAGACCTTGTATGTTTTGGCTTTGTTTCATTTTATCTAGTCCTTTTAAATGTGTACTTCGAACGTGTTTCGCTTGTTCAGGGCATTAGTCAAATCCTTTCTATCATAGATAGTCAGCATCAGCCATGGGTCAATGGTGTGGAGTTGTTAAAAGATGCTCGGCAGAATAAGCATGTTCTGTCTTCGGGATGTGAAGGGTATGCAAAATTCATTGACTAATTCTAGGGTTCCATCTAAGATGCTCGGTAATTATATATATATGTAACATGTCATTGTGCTTCTTAGGCTTGACTTACTTCTTCATGGTGGATTACGTGAAGGTCAGTTGACAGAACTTGTTGGTCCATCATGCTCGGGTAAAACACAAGTAAGAACTTCTAATGTTTACGAGGGTCAATATGTTCATTTAGATGCACTGGAGTTTAGCAAATTTTGATTTGAGGGCTGTTCTGGTGTTCCTGGTATATACAGAATTCTTGTAAGACGGCACTTGATGTTTTCCTTTGTTAGGTGATTTAATGTTGTACGCACATGGTCAGGTCTGCCTACAAGCTGCTTCAAATGTGGCGCACAAGTACATGAGTTGTGTTATGTTTTTAGATACAAGTAACTCTTTTTCCGCCAAACGTGTTTCATGCTTCATCGATCAATTGTTGGGTCCATCTCCAGCACAGGTCAAACTTGCCCATATTATATCTGTTTTTATTCCAATCCCTTTGTCTTATTTTAGCGATTTTTGTGGTAACAAGATTTTGTTCTTGGCATTTCATCAAATAGATCTGTCTTGCATACTAAGACTTTGTAAAGATAGCATATATGTGCCGCCCACTAGGCGTTTATAAGCCATGGAAGTCCTGGTACAGGTTTTCTCATCTCTATCCTCTCTTTTTGTTGCAGGTCAAACATGAAAGCCTTGAAAGATTAATGAACAACATACTATGCCACTCTGTGTTTGACATTTTTGGGCTGCTGGGTGTACTGCATGAGCTAGAATTGAAGTTGAAATCTCAGGTTTGTCTGACCGGGTTGTAACTATTTTTTTATGCAATGCGTTAAATTATATGAAACCAGTTCTGTTCCAATCGATGAATTTTTTTCCAGGTAGGAACTGGAGAAGGCAATGTACGACTGCTGATCATTGATTCAATTTCATCCCTCATAACACCAATACTTGGAGGCTGCAATGCTCAGGGTATAAGTCCAATTGTGTATACTTCGATTCAGTGATGTAGGTATCTAGGGGCAACATTATACATTTTCTTTTGACAAAATGATCTCAAAGGCTTCTTGACAGACTGTCTACCTGTCGTATTGAAACTCATAATCTAAAGAACAAAATTCACAAGAAAGCTATTCACACTTAAGATTTGGTTAACTTGTTTTTAATTTTTACTTTTGTATGATTAGGCAAATCTGAATGACCAAATGCATTTTGCTTACTGTGTTACGTGCATCTCTCAAATTAAGAAACTCTTGATGTCCTGTCTGATTTAAAAATGCAGGACATTCTTTGATGATCTATGCTGGATATCTCTTAAAGAAGTTAGCACATGAGCATAATATCGCTGTGCTGGTAAGTTTTTCACTTTGACTTCTCAAAGATTTGATCTCATATATGTTACTAACTACTTGACGTGTCATCTCCAGATTTAGTTGTTTTTAGAAGCATATAAAGTTCCAAATTCATAACTTATTGTTTCTTTAGTTTGGGACTTCGGTGGCATTTTAAATTGTGCTATGCTCAAACTTTGGTCCATGAGCAACTATTGTGGCTAATATCTGCTTAGCACGAGCTCTTGCAATGTGCAATGTGGTATTACTTTTTTATTTTAGTTATTACACTTCCAGTGACTAACAACTTGGACCTTAATCCAAGGGTGTCTTTCACTTTGTACCATCTTTAAATTCCTCAGCAACAGCCATTGAGCCTTCTTTATCATCCAGCCTTAACTTCATATTCTCTCTGTCAGTTCGTCTTATAAAGTTATTGATTGATGGTCCAGAATTTCACATAATTGGCTTCTTCCTTGCTAATCCTCCTTGTAAGCTGAAGACATGTCTCACATCCTATACGTCTACTGGTCTATCGTTTAGGAAAAAGTGGTAAAATGGTCCAGATAAGCTACTTGGAGGTTTTCACTCTGGGAGAAAACGTGGATCACGGTCTGTCAATTACAGTTGTTGGTGTACTGCTATACAATGAGTAATAATATAATGTATTAGCAGAATGATAAGATTGCATCTGCATAATGTAATAGTTGTGGAATCGATTAATTAGGTGACGAATCACATCGTTGGTGGAGGAGAGAGAGGTATACCTAAGCCTGCTCTTGGAGAGAGTTGGAAGAGTGTTTCACATGTGCGTTTACTCCTTTCCCGTTATCATGTGAGCAATACATGCAGCATCTCCATACTGAAGCACCCATCCATGGTACATTCGTCTGCATTTCTCGTTATGTACTAGTTTAAATTTAAGCATAATATTCACTATTATCCAGTTCAGTTCTGTGTTGATCAACGGCAAAGTACTTTGTTCTTAATTTTGCATGCCATAGTAATTATCCAATGTCAGAGATGTTAAAATTGATCGAATGGTTAAAAATATCGCACGGCAACTGTACAGGTTATCGAGCAACTAAGGTTTCCCCTTATTGTCTTGTATCTTTTACATGTGCAGGCTTTAGGTCAGGTTGGGATACTTTCGATTCACAATTGATTGTAGTGGATGTTGGATTTTGAATCTTCTTCATGAAGATTGTGAAAATATCTGGGCACAAGAAAAAGAAAAGAAGGAATCCTATTTGTTTGGAAGCTCATACGGTTTTTGGCTTTTGTGGTAAGAGGGACAACTCTCTTTCTCTGTGTTCATTACGGGAAATTTGTTATAAGCCGAAGTTGATGAAAAGACAAATTGGCGTATTCTTAGAACAGGACAATGGCACTTTGTGTTTGTATGTACAAGATTGCAATTAAAGAGGGCCTCTGTTTCCAAATTATTGAAGGCTTTTTATATATATACATTCTCTTTTCCTATATTTATTTTCAGTGTCAAACTTTCTCTTCTCCTTGTCTTCTTTCGGTTGATATTGAATTGTCCTTTGATATCATTTGTGATCGAGATTCCTATCTATAATCTACAAGAATACAAGTGGGTGTTAGAGATTTAAACGGCAGATTTTACGAGCTTAGCTGGCAGTCATATCAGGTTTTTGATAATGATATTTTAGATAGACAATTTAATCTTTCTTCTTCTTACCTTTTTATTTTTTATTTTTTTATTTTTCTTAGAAAGATTCCATGCTATTTTTATGATATTACTCTTCAGATTGTCCTCTTAGCTGGTATTTTCTTTTTACCCCGGGGTGTTGTCTCAGTTGATGCTGGTTTTACAGTAAACGGGCTACTTTCGAGAAGAAAGGTACTGGTAATTACTTCAATATCACCACTTTTAGGCAGATCATATCATAGTGGGTCTTTTTTTATATTTTGATGAAATCATTGTGGGTCTTGCAAATAGTGTAATATTGTTATTATTATTTATTTGTATATTATTGTTCTTGTTTCTGTCCAAAGCAATATAGTCCATATCGGATTTCGGTTCGTACCGGTCGAGAACGATACATTGGTAAGTCTTTGTATCGGGGAAATTTTGGTTTCAAATATCGATGAAATATCGGTCCACATATTTTGTACCTATAATTATTATATCAAAAGTTTTTTCCATATTGGACTATTAAGATATAAAACTAGTACTCATTTTTCTAGAATATCATAAAAAACATGAGTAACAATTAAAAATCTTAAAACAATGATAAAAAATTATTTTTTTTTTGATTTTTTTTTTAATTGAAAACCGGCTGTACCGACCCATATCGGTCATTTTGGTCAACTCGTACCGGTCAATATCGGCCGATTTTTTCGGTCAAATACCGTACCGTCGATGTGTTTCGTTTCGGTTGATGCCCGATACAGATAAAATCAAATCGGCAAAATATCGGCCGTAGCGACCGGTATGGACAACACTAGTCTGAAGATAAGAGAAGGAAGATTTTCTTCAAGAATAGTTTTAACTTGCAATGTAGTAGCACAAGGCAGAAAAGATAAGCACAAGGCACAAGAATGAGAGGAGAAAAAGAAGAGAAGGCCAAATTATTAAGCGCAGAACATGTTATTGCCCTATATGATCAAGGCTAGGAAGTTACAAGTGAATGACCAGTTAGGGCCAAGAATATTGAAGAGATGAGGTAATGAGCTGAGATGGCAAGAAAGGATTGATTCAAAGAGAAAGGATACGGCATCTGGGAGAACCGTTGAGTGAATTTCTTTGAAGGGTAAGTTAAGTGGGTCCCCACAGACACTTGTTTGAAAATACTGTGGGGCCTTTGCTGGAATTGTGAGCAGTACTGTGCATGGTGCTGAGTCTGCTGACTGCTGAATCTGAATCAGTCTAAAATTCGAAGGCTTGAAAATTGGGAGGACCCATGTGTCACGTGAAGGGTGTCACCTCTCTTAGAAAGAGGGATTGACAATTTATTCAAAGAACAAAAATCTTTGTAATCCTTTCTCCACCAATGATCATCTATCTCCCACGTGGGACTATTGTCCCACGTCATCCCCCACCCCTCAAACTCAAAATCCTGATACATATATACAAACCAAAAAACATAATTCTTCCCACCCTGCTACTAGAGATCATTCTAGCTTAGCTCCTTCCATTTATTGACATCCAAACAAGCTTTCTTTCATAAGCATATACTTTAGCCACACCTTTCCGTAACCAAAGTTTCAGTGTCTTTGTAATGATCATTAGATTCATTACATATTCGTAGAGATCTTTCTAGGTCAAAGACACCAGAAGTATCTTTTATACAGTTAGATAAACGAATAAGAGCAAAATAGTGTTTTAGCCAGATCGGATCATGGGGGACTCTCCTTCTGCTTCGTACATCCACATGGTACGTGCCTAAATTTATCCCTGCCAGAAAAGATAAAGAAAATTATGCATGTATCATTAGTGATGTCTGTTTTCAAGTTGGCTGATAAGTGATTTTTTCTTTCGAAAAATTGCTTTTGTAAAGTAATGATGATGATATTGTTTTAATAGTAACCTTAGTTGTTACATGATAATGATGTTTTGTAGGTGCAACACTTGATTGAGAAGTGTCTACTGTTCCACATGACAAAGGAAGAGTGCATGGAAGCTGTGTCTAAGCATGCAAATATCAAACCTGTCATCACTTCCACTGGTACGTCCCTGCCTGCCTGCCTACTTCTCCCTCTTGCTTTCTCTCTCTGTATTATCTATAAATATCATCTCTTTAGAAAGTAGCGTAAAACAAACTTACCTCTTTACCTGGCCATGTTATCTCTTTGTATTTTCTGAATATGTTCTTGTTGCATGCAATAATAACTTACTGGCATATATAGTGTGGAAGGAACTGGAGAAAGAAAACAAGGACTTCTTTGAGGCCTATGCTAGAAACAGAGGAGACCGAATGTCTGAATCAGAAACTACCAAAAAGATCCAAAAAATGCTTTCGGAGTCATCTGCTACTTCACCCAGTCGTCGGTCATCTATAGGATCCCAGGATGAAAATGATCAAGACGAACAGGATTAAGTAGTCCTTACTCCATAATCATCCTCTCTGTACCTCTCTTTGATACTCATCACGCTTTTAGTACTCCTTCGCTTAGTTATCTCTTACGTTATCTGGTTCTATCCGCATAATGTTCAACCATGCAATTTAAGATTGCGAAATTGGGCAGAAGAATAAAGAGACGTAGTAAAAATAAAAAGTAGAGCAAAAGAACAATGGAAAAAACAAATAATAGTCCAAGTTGTGTGTACCATGTTTGTGTGGGAACTGATGTATATTGACATCAAATATAAGATGTACTGCGTACTACTATTTAATAAAACGATGGATGAAAGATTTGAATCGAGGGAAGCTGTTAGGGACGATATCAAGTGGGGCTCAAAATTTGAAACTCAGTCCTTTCTCTCCTTTCATATATTTGGATGCGGTCACGATGATGAGTAAGTAATTGAAAAGCGTGACAAAATTTATTGTATGTTCATTTGGACTTGTGAACCTGCTACTGATATGTACAGTAAGAACGATATCGACAGAGATGGACACGTGTGCGAACAAACGCGGCAAGTAATCATGGGTTCTGGGTCTTTTCTGTTGCTCATCTGATTATCTGAATTTGAATTTCAATTGTTACTATTTTTCTTCTTCTTTTGCTCTTATTAATAATATTGCACATATGATTATGTTGTGGTATTCAGCTGGCCTTTAAATTAATATGAAAATTGGCCCTTATTACTCTATGGAACTGATGGATTTTCTCTCAATAAGTAGTAATTAATGGAAGGTTTTAGAACAAATGATAACAGGTACTGATACTGATAGAGAGAAATGTCCTGATTTTACGTTAGGGGTCTCGAGCAACTTGTCTATTTTCTTTCTTGTCTAAAGAGAGGGATGCTAACGTCTCTATTTTATTTTTATTTTTATTTTGGTTTTGACATCAAATTTCGCCCATTCTCAGTCGCCACCACCGCCCTGCCCATCTAATTATGTATTGTTGTGTGGCGAATTGCATTTGTATCATGTGTCGTCTGTTGATTCCATAGTTAACTGGACCCTACCATTAGGATTGTCAATAGGTATCCATTATCTCGGAACCAGAATTGAAATAGGGTGAATTAGATTCGGGCCCTAAAATTGGATCTATTAATAACTTAGGATCCAACGGATATTATCCAATTGAATCTGAAATCTTAACAGATATTCAAATATTTATCATTTGTTTGTTATTATTACCAAAAATATAAAGACTTCGTCTAATTTTACTTGGATTTTTTTTTTCATTTTTCATCTATTTTCTTAGATTTAATCTTTAATTAGAAAATTTACATACATATAACAATGACTTTATATGAAAAATTATTCTTTTCAAACCAATATAAAAAATTTTAAAAAAATTGTAGTTGATTTTAGAAGATCCATTAAATACTCAGACCCAATATTTAGGTTTTTAATAGAATCCGATTCCAAGTCCACTAAATTAGGAACTTGATCCGACTTCTATAAATAGGGTCCGGATCCAATGACCCAGACAGACCTGGATCCTTTGACAGCCCTACCTACCATCTTTTCCAACTCTGGTTGTAACTTTTTGGGATGAGTCCTAGAAGTTTCATTCGGCGGGCAAAGAAAACACGAACGAGGGCTAGTTTTGGCCACTGCTTTCATGTTACCACTGCTAACCAGCGGAAGCATATATTTTTCGAAAACGAACTACCCTCTGGCGGTCTGGCCTCCACAATCAAAACACTAGTATCCGATGGTGAAATTTAAATAGATGAACTAGAAAACTAGTGTTCTTTCACAACCAACCATACTAACGTGAATGAAGTTCTAGATTACTACCTGTCGTGGGCTTAACAAGATAAGCCCAAAATTCCATTCAGATTTCTTAGCCCAACTATAAAGTGGCTTCATCAATTTCATGTGTCAAGGGACAGCATCACCGTCACATCACTTTAAACCTTCAAGATGGCGGATACCAACAAAGCGTCTAACATCAACATGTAATTCACAGTAGTACATTGTCTAGTTGAAGTGTGGGACAGCGTTTATTGCCATGGGAAAGAAGCACTGTTTTGCGACCCCTACACCAAAAATGGTTCCGCAGTTCGCAAGCAAAAGAATTTCATACGCCATGGTAAATATAATAAATACTAACATTTAGCTTCACACAACCTGAGTACCTGACTAGTGCGCAGTGGAATCAATCAATAATAACTGGATCGGTATCTCTACTTGTTTTAGATTCAGATCCTCGGTATATCCTTGTTGATTCGGTCAAAATCAGCTGAACTATTCTCGGTCCGTATGTTCTGGGTTTCCCTCAAAATCTAAGCCCGCTAGACAGACCTACCTTACTCTCTTTCTTTCTTTCGTCTCTTGTGAATGTTGAAGAGAAACAGTGAAGAAAATGGAGTCTGTTGCAGGAATCAAACACAATCATCGATTTCTAAATCTATCATCAAACACCAATCCAACACCATTTCCAAAATCCATTTCAACAATCTCCTTCTCAAAAAACACTACTAAAACATTATCTATCAAAGCCTCTGGCCAATTTCATCAAAACCCTACTAAGAAATGTGAAACCCTAAGCCCACTCTCTTCTTTTCTCAAAACTACTTGCATAGCCATTACTGCTACTGCTCTTTTCTTCAACCGTTTTCAAAAACCCTCAATTGCTGCTCCTGTTTCTACACCCACTGTAGAGAAGGAAAACAACACTACTGCTGCTGCAGAAGAAAATGACGAAGAGAAAGAAAGAGAGTTAGAAGAGTATCTAGATTCAAACCCAGATGATGTTAAAGCCCTGAAAGCAGTTATGGAAGTTAAAATCAAAGCTGGAAAAGTCGAGGAAGCGATTTCAATTATCGATCGTTTGGTTGAAGCTGAACCAACTGAAAAAGAATGGCCACTAATGAAATCTCATCTTTTGAGTTACAGTGGAGATACAGAATTGGCGAAATTAGGGTTTGAAGAGGTCATTTCTAGAAACCCTTTAGATGTTGAAGCTTATCATGGATTAGTAATGGCTGCATCTGAGTCAGAATCAGGTGAATTAGAAAATGTATTGCAAAGGATTGAAAAGGCTATGGAGATTTGTAAGAAAGAAAAGAGAAAACAAGATGTGAGAGATTTTAAATTGCTGGTCGCACAAGTTAGAGTTCTTGAAGGTAAATATACAGATGCTTTGAAAATTTATCAAGAACTTGTTAAGGAAGAACAAAGAGATTTTAGACCTTATCTTTGTCAAGGTATTATTTATTCAATGTTGAAGAAGCCTGAGGAAGCTGAAAAACAGTTTAGTATTTATAGAAGACTTGTTCCAAAAGGACATCCTTATGCTAGGTATTTTCAAGATACCATGACATCAACAAAGAAGTTCTAGAGGATCAAGATTGATTGTTAAGAAGTGATCGCAGAACAGGACATGGCATTGGTAAGGGCAGTTTCTGTATGACAAAACTAGGTTACTTTTTTTTTGCTTTCTGAATTTGTTATAGATGCTAGCTAGTTATTACAATTTTATAGCTTCTTGTGATGTTATGATAATGTTTATCGTACTGTTTCATCAAGATATGGTTAGTTCAGCATCCTGTGTTTAGTTCTTGATTGCTTGACATTGAGTAGAATATGCACTACATTTGTAAGGTGTAATACTAACACCCTGTTCAGTTGGAAGAATTGGAATCCTAGGAATTCAATTATGGGGTAATCCAATTCTAAGAAATTGAATTCAAATCCAAAAAATTAGCGTTTGGTTGAGGTAATTTAATTACTTTTGTTTTTACCTCGGAATCCAATTCCATTGCGCTATTGGACTAGCGCAGTGGAAATCTATTATTTTGGAGGGAATAGGATTCCTAGTAATCAAAAATCTTAATTACATAGAGTTGATTTGTCCCGTTCGGTTCAAGTAATTGGGCACATTCCTTAGGAATTGGATTACCTAGCCTTCAATTCCTTAAACCGGACATGCTATAAAGGAAATGCTGATCAAAAGAAAAATACTAGAGGAAATACTTTTCACGTGATGGTGTTCTTTTAGTGTTAACGACATTTTCTGTTCTAGTCACCACCCTCTCTGTCTTGTAACAATCTTTGGAAGCTGAATGTAAGCTTGTTTTAATACAAACTACAACTTTGACGAGGATATTGAGAATAAGAACGAAATCCCTGCAATTTATATCTAATGTTTTTGGTCTAATTGTCCCTGCATTGTTAGTTACATATGAGAGGATGAACAGAGATTTGTATTTGGGAGTGCAAAATGATAAAAAGATGGTTAGTGAGCATTTATAATTGTACAATGTAGAGTAGTGTTGTAGTGTACTTCGATGGTGAATACCTTCCGCAGAGGAACACTTGATATTACATGGCTGTTAGGGAAAGTCTGAACGGGGTACAAGACAGAGTTGATGTGTGTTCACAACTAGGATATTTATGCTAGGTATGAGCTATAATGATATTGGAGATGTGTTCAGATGTGATCTGCTCCCAGACTTATAGGTTGTTGCTATCTACGCAGTTGTAACTTGTAGACATTGGTAAGATCCTATTCCCATTTTGAAAAAAAGAAGACCTTAAGCCATGTTTTTTTTGTGCTTTCTCAGTCTTCAACTGTGAAGCGCTTGCTTCTGACACAAGTTGTCACGTGCGGCCATTCTGCTGGAGCCTCACGGGGAGACCTGGTTCAAGGAAAAAGAAGTCCCATATGTATTTATAGCCTGGTGCTATTATGGTAATAGTGAGCAGCTGTTAGATAGGCAGCAAGCAAATCAATGAACATCGACTCCTGTTAATTAGATGCTAGCTATTCTGGTGGCAGTTCAATTCGACCAAGAACCCTTCTGCATTCATTCATATATGTTGGCCTCTGCTTTCGCCATAGTCGAATATTCTAAGGCTGTCTAAACTTTAGGAAAGAGTGGACCCAAACCCGATGGCGGGGGAGCAAATGCCTTAAGTCTGGCATACTTTTTCTGTCTCATGTACAAAGCACCCTGTATCGAGGTTCATGGTCTAGTATCTTCAACTGAGCAGAGCTCTTTTGCCTAACCAAATGAAGGGTTCTGATAATATGTGCAAGACTCTTTTAGGCTCCAAAAAGTCACGCATTAAGTGATAGACGGACAAAGCTCTCTCTTTGTCAAGGGGAGATCCTGAAGCACCATTAGTGGTGTACTTGAAGTCCAGTCTGCTTAATTGAAGTATGACTTCGCGTTATTTACAAATGTGAAGATAACATTTTGTACCGATGTCTATAATTGGTAAGGTCTTATTTAGTAAAAACATTACTGCTATCACAATGATGAATATCCTTCAAATTGTGCAGGGTAAAAACATTCACCAGCGGATAAAGTCTTGGTTTGATCCTTTAATTCAGAATAGACCAACCAATATAAATTGCTTGCATAATATCTGTTTTACTATGTGGTATGCATGGAAATTTAGATGTGATGTTATATATGAGAACTGCTGGTGCAACCTAATAGCACTATAACCAGAATTAGATCTCATATTGCAGATTGGCAAAGGATTCAAATCTCTAACATGTGCAGGAGAAGTAATGGTGTGCAATCTCAGCCTCCTGTATGGAGACTGCCAGACCGAACATATAACAAATTGAACTTTGATGCTGCTTTTTGCAAAAACAGTAAACTAACTGGCATTGGTGTAATTTTGCGTGATGATACAGGGTATTGCAATGGATGTAGAAGTATCCCAGCTAAAGCATTAGATCCAGAACTTGCGGAAGCTTTGGCAGCCTTAAAAGCTATCATTTGGCCCAAAGAAAAAGGAATCACCTGCTTGCTCTTGGAGGGAGACAGTCAAAATGTAGTAAACACAATAAATGGAAGAAGTGGTGCTGTTAAGTGGACTACGTCAAATTTTATCAGGGACAGCATCAAACTCTCATCTAGTTTTGTCACTTGGAAGTGTTTTTTTACCCATCGTGACGCTAATAATGTTGCAGACACTATCGCAAAACATGCTCTATCAGTTTTAAGTATTGAGTGCAACACGATGTGCCAGAATGGTTAAAGTTAGCTATTGAAGCTGACAGAACTTCTCTGTAGTTTTAATTAATCAATTAATGGCAGTTTTCGTATTAAAAAAAATAGTATATTTTGTTGGGTAAAAATTGTTCCTGTAACAAAGAAACAAACTAAAATACCAGAAACTTCACAAATATTAACGTTAGCGCAAATATTACATTTTCAGACAATCACTCAAAACACAGATAAGAGGAGTCGCATGTTCAAAAGACTGTTCTTAACTCGATATTTGTCAGGTTATACCTTTTAGAGTTGGCAAGAATCCAGGATAAAACCTCTTGATACCAATCCAGTTAGCAAGACTCGTTCGCCCGTTGTGAACTTAACAGAAGAATAAGATAAAAATAAATTTAGTGCGCACAACAAAGCGAGAAGAGGGGAAAAGACGACAGGATAGTAGCTGCGTCTGGAGTAAGTTGAAAATGAAATTTTCTTTTTCTTTTATAGGAAATTTTTTGGAGAGGAGAATTAAATTGTATTTATGAAAAAATCTTTTTATTTAATTCTCATAAATTCCCATAAATAATAAAACGGTTTTTAATATTTACTATAGGAATTTAAATTTATTTATAAAAAACTTTTTATTTAATTCTCATAAATTCCCATTAATAATAAAACGGTTTTTAATATTTATTATAGGAATTTAAAATAAAAAAACCATTAAGTCTTGATAGGCACACGCTGCGCACACGTCGAGCCCACGTCGGGCACTCGTCGTGCACACGCCAGCTCACGCAAAAAACACACGCAAGCATACGCAAGCTCCGCAAGTCAGCGGCCTGCGTCCTTCGGTGCGAAGCACCGCACATGTGTGATTTTTCCCACTAGCCCATTCACTTAGTCCATATCCAATGCACAAGTTCTTTCCCTTAGGTGCAACCTTTGTGGTAATATGGATAAACTTCATCTTTGGTTTATCCCAGGTGGGACAAACCAAAGGTTTCTCATTCACATAGAAGTGAAAAGTGGATTTGTTATTTCCACCCACAATATAGGCTAGTGACTCTTTGGTCCCATCAAAATAATTTTGGTAACAAAACAATTTTTTATAAATAAACAATAAATTCACTTTTAAATTTCTAACATATTTAGTAAGAGTAATGCTAACCAATTTATTTATTTTTTTGTTTGATGTATCCAACTGATTGACCATTGTGTTATCTTGAGAACCAAAGATAGTTGAAACTGTCGACTTTGAGTTGGCCCTGTTTTCATGTGTTTTGCCCTAAAATCATCGAGGTTGCTTTAAAATATTGAAAGTGAAAAGCAGGATACTTAGAACTGGTTCGAATTTGGACTCTGAGGTATCTAAAGAACAACTGAGAAGCATTTTGATCGCTCTACTGAGATTTTAGGTCAATTCACTTAGCAAGAAACATTAATGTTGGTTGGAATTTACAGGTTTAATTAATATGAAGCCCATCGAACATCAAGCAAATCAGCTTGCCAATTAGGTTCCTTTTAGGAGCTTGGGCGTGGAAAACATAGTTTCGCGATGGGAGACAGCAGTAACTAAATAACATTTTGGACTTGGATGCTTAGTTGCCTGTATAGTAGTCATGGAAAGAGAAGTGGCAGTGGGGCTGAGGGTGGTGCTGCAGCAGTATTGTGCACAAGTGCCTCATCACAGTGCCGAAGAACAATTTTTTTGGGACCAGCCGATTTTTGAGGAGACCATCCTATTTTACTAAGGTCATTAGGAAGTAATTCCTGGTCCCCTATCCATATAGTTTAGGATTAGATGAGATAAAATATTTGTGTTAGAGAATTAGAATTATTGAGAGAGAGAAGTAGAAGTAGAAGGAGAAGGAGAGTTTTGAGAAAAGATTTTGAAACCTAGATTTGGTGATTGTTAAATTCATAATGAGTGATTCTAGTGCAAGCTCAGAGGAATCAGAACCTTCAAGCCATAGAGTAAACAGAGTGTTCATTAATCTTCACAACGATCCGATGATGGATGATTTATTAGATGATGAATGTTTTATTACCCAAACCCAATCTCAATCTCAAAATGAGGGTTTTTACGAGATAAACGAGGATCACAACGAAGAATATGAAGATTATAAAGCTTTTGATGCTCAGGTATACTTGTTAATGTGTTTTTGTTGCTTGGGTTGGCTTAAATTTGATGAAAAAAATCAAAATTTATAGCTCAGATATAAGTTCGGCTAGAACATTGAAGAATACAGGTAGCCGAACTCTGTGTTAATGGAGGCTTGGACTAAGTTCGACAACCAACTTGAAGAGCACCTAATGTTCCGCTAAGAAATGAGCAAAAACAGAGTTATGTTCGGCTGGTTCGAGCCCAACATTGTCTTAGCCGAACTCTTAGTTACAGAAGTAGCGGGAACTTTTGAGTAGATATTTCGGCAGTGTATGGTAGTAAAGGGCCTATCCGAACATCAGTGGTCGGTTCATACAGGATTTATCGACTTTGCCAAACTTTTATGTTTGGTTAGATATGCAGATATATGCTTAGCCGAACTTGTTTGTATTTTTTTGTCGCAACTAATATTGTCATATATTTTGTAGGTCCAATTGGAGCCTGTACCTATGGATGATCAACCTAGTCCTGTTGATATTATGTACGATGATACATCACATCATTATGCGAATGACTTGGTTGGTTACCAATTTATGTGTACTTAAATGTTTCAAATAAAATTGTCAAGTTTTGTAACTTTGTGTTTTGCTTAATGTAGACATGGAATAATCCCGATGAAGCAAAAAGTTGGGCTAGAGAACATGCAAAACGAGATATGTGTGTATTGGTTTTGAATGAAAAATCTTACAAAAACCGCTTTGAAATGGTTTGTGAGAGAAGTTGTAAGCCCGAAAGCCACAAGAAGAAGGGTTATGTGTATATCGGAAAGACCAGGGAGAAAGAATGTAACTATCTCAAAGAAGACCAATTTCCCATTCAAGCTTATGTTTAATTTCAACAAAGAATTAAGGAAATGGGTTCTATTTAAAGTTTTTGAAGGTAGACATAACCACAAACATCCTAAACATCTTGACGAACATTCAGTCGCAGCAAGGCTCTCCCCTCTTGAAATGGAGAAACTAGCTAAGATGAGGAAAATGCGTATTCCACCGATTACTATGCTTCGTATCATTAAACAAGATAATAAGGATAACCTCTTCTCTGTGTCCACCATTTACAATGCAAACGAGACGTTGAAAAAGAAGGAATTGAGAGATAGGAAGGTAATGCAACAATTTTTTTATATGGCACAACTGAAAAACTACGTCGTTCAAAAGAAAGTAGGTACGGATAAAGAAATAACATATGTAAGAAAACCGCAATCGCACGACGTCTAACTAGTAGACAACGACAAATACGGGTCGAACCCACAGGGAGCGGGCAAATACTGCAATCAATATCTCAATTAAACTAATCAGAAATAATATCTTTTTTATTTTTCAAAAATTCTAATGAACGAGAAAATAATAAAATAACCTAAACTAATAAAACAACTAAGCAGAGAGAGTCGGTAACCAGGGTTTTTAGTATCCACCATTATTTAAATTCAAATACTGAAGTGAAACATAACTCCTGAATATTCATCTATTGTTCGTTCTATCGACATCACCTATTATATGTATTAGAGTCGCAAATGTCACTGGGACGCCCTAAGCATGGCGCATCAAAAGCTCTAAGTCTCAGCATACACCATCAAATTGTGTTAGCGAGAAAATTATACGAAACTAACTATAGGTTCACAAATAATACATGGCTATTCTAAGAATACCCCATCAAAGGATTTAACCCAAGCATGAAATATCGAATAAGTACACAAATATATTTGCAATCCTATTAATTATGCGCAAAGGTTACTGTATTGTACAGAACCGGTGAAGAAACAACTAATTTTATCATTAAATCAATAAAAAAAATCATGGAACTAATATATTCAAATCATAATAGTCTGTACCAAGTAATTCAATTCAAAATAGCCTATTACTCAAAGTGGTTTCAAATATAAAACTCTAGTTACAAATCAATTAGCAAGACATGATAGTGGGTTTCTCAAAACCCATAAAAATAATTAAGAAAAGTGGAGATAGAGAAGTATCATTGTTTCCGGCCGTCACACCAACCCAGAAAACTGAACAGAATCTCTGGTCGCTTTTTTCTCTCCGTATGACTTTCACCTCCAGCCAAAGCCTAGCTCTCCATCCTACGCCTGTCAATCAGAAGACTCTTTCACTTTTCTGTCTCCTCTCAATCAGTCGTAATCCCCCAGAAGAAATCCCTCTTTATCTACTTCTCCAATCAGTCCTCCTCTTTCTAGCCTACATCCGAACAAGCCTACTTCTCCTTTCTCCCTCTCTCCTATTTTCTCACGTCGCAATCCACCTTCTTTCTTCTGTACTTCCCCCTTTCATATATAATCTCTTATTCGTCTCAAATACCCAGACCAGCTGCAACTCCCTAGGTATTCTCTTCCCCTCAATCACTCTATCAATCATGTTCTCCTCCAATCCCTAGCCTACTCTCCCTCTATAGCCTTCTCTCTCCCACGTCCTTTTCATCCTACCCTCTTCCTTTATCTCTCAATCACCAGCCGCACACTACCACCCTTCTTTGTTCTCTCTCTCTCTCCTCCAACCCTCTCTCCATTATCCCCTCTAACCACTCCTCTCTCTTACCTCTCCAACCTCCCAAAAACCTAAAAGAAAATCATCCCTTTTTCCCCTCCATCACTTTCTCTGTTATACTCTCTTTTATTTCTCATCATTCCCTTCTTCCCACGTGCTTCTCCACCTTTTTTCTAATATCTTGTCACATCAACCTTTCACACGCATCAAACCTAGCTTATTATTTCTCAACATCAGCCTTTGTCTGCCACCAACTGGGATCTCATTTCTCGCACCAAGAGAAGCAAAACCACCTTGTTTTCTTCTTAGCACATCCCCACCTTCTGCCTTTCTTTCATTGCACAACCAACTACCAACTTTCTGATATCTCTCTTCGATCAGTCCCCATCACCTATCCAGACAAAGACTTCCCCTATTTGACGTTGTCTCCCACTCAGCCAAACAAAGCCAACAGCCCCACCTACTCGGTCATTCATGTGCCATCTTTTGGTCAGACTCTAACCTTGTCCCCCATTTCTATCTCAGCCGTCACACACAAGAAACTAACACACCACACTTAGCTAGTCAACCTTTCTTGTCTTGTCCAGCCAATTCCTTTTATTGCCACATCCAACCCAACTGACAACACCACACAGAAGAGGAAATGTTGTAGCGAGACTAACAAGGACAAATTGCCATGTTTTGTTTGTAACTGGGATTTTATGTAATCAACCTGTAAACATATGAAAATAGTAAAATTAATACAACTAAGAGTACATGCAAATATAAATTAGGAAGTACATATGTATAAATTAGGTCTGTATCAAATACCCCCAAACCTATATTTTGTTAGTCTTCGAGCAAAACTAATATTAAAATAAAATAAAATAAAATCCTAACTAACTTTCGCAGGAATCGTGACTACATTTAGCATATATAATAAACCTTTAAACCCTAAGTTGCCTTAGCAGACGAGTTTTGTATCGTGAGGGTTTACAAGAGGTATACCCACAAAACCTTTACTCCAAATTTTAGCTACATGTGAACGATTGAGGATAGACACTAAACAAGCTGTTTAGTTGGCATACTAAATTATTCGGCTATAAGAATCATTACCCTGTATGAATCCAATTGTTGTACACGAGTTTGCACTAAATGTACTAAATTCGTATAAGAATGCAAAACTCTACTCAAATAATCATTGAACATCCAAAACTGGATAAAAATTATCAACTTCACATTGATCGAAATCAGTCAAATTCAAACACAAGGATAGATTAGAAGATGGAAATGAAAGTAATGAATGGTGCATATGTTGACTAAGGTGAGCGATGTTTCCCCAAATATTAGTATAAAGTATGGCTCGGATGCTCCTATTTTTATTTATTATTATTTATATACTTAATTTACTTTTTTTTTTCTTTTTTTTCTTTTTTTTCTTTTTCACGACTACATGATTAGATCTTTTGAATCTAAGCGCATGCTCCTTTTCAGCAGATTACATGATAGTTCCCATGGATCCTGCATTCCACGCGTGCTTAGGTGACGGAGACAGGGAGAATACACACATATTGCTATCAAAGTGTCAATACTCGATTTTTTTTTATTTTTTTATAAAATTAAAATTCTAATGCATCCGAGCTACAACCTTATGGAAATACTAGGGCCCCACCAAATCACTTAGAGAAACATAAATTGTAAAAAAAAAAAAAAAAAAAAGTGATATGGTTATGATGATTCTGAGATATGCTTGTTCAATGACTAACATGTTATCTTTAACATCTGAGTGCATCCAGATATGAATAAGCCATTTGTTGGGCACACCAATTCCTATAGATA
The DNA here is from genome assembly GCA_023531435.1 of Papaver californicum. Classification (NCBI taxonomy): domain Eukaryota; kingdom Viridiplantae; phylum Streptophyta; class Magnoliopsida; order Ranunculales; family Papaveraceae; genus Papaver; species Papaver californicum. The sequence goes on from JAJJMC010002939.1 coordinate 9,531,507, forward strand.
AAAGTTATGTTTCCATCTACATAGAATGGTTAGTGTCATCCTGAATAATTCACAAGTTTCTAAATTTTGGAGTTTCTTATTGACATCAATTTTCTGAAACTCTACCCCCAAACCTAAATTTAACATTGTCCTTAATGTTTCAAACCGTGCAACCTAGAATCGCATGCAATATATATAAATAAGAGTGACAAATATAAATCAAAGAGAAAGGATTTGAACGTCTCACCTGATTGGCGCAAGAAAAGCAGTATTCTCTGTAACACACATCAAATGATAGTAATAACAAAGAATACTGAAAAAAATAAACAAAAAGCCTAAAAAGAAAATAAAAACAAGAAAATAAGAATCTATCTACTGGATATGTACAGAAAGGATCCCCACACACTAACAACCTGAAAATTTGGGGATCAACCCAAAGTAAAATATATACAAATGACAGCTTCACACTTATGGTATGGCAACACGGAGTCTCTGAAACTATCAAAAATAGAGGATTACCCCCAAACCAAGTTTTTACTACACTTGGAAGTGCGTAAATAACAAAATATGGGGATAATATTGGGATTGGGGAAATATCAATTGGTCTATGCACAATGTCAGGAACAGGCAAGTCCTCTGGGTATTTGGATGCAAAGTGATCCAACAAAACTTGAGAAGCACACAATTATAACCCTAAATTAGGTAACTTTTGGAAGTCTAGGGTCTAGAAACAACCTCTAAGTCTGGTGAATGATCTTGTGAGATAGATTCATCTATGGAATTATGCAAATAATCTACAAAATCATCCACATGGTCATCTATATATTCTATATGGAACAGAGAGTCACTATAAGACTGTTCATCATCAGCAAATAATCTATGGCATTCCAGAACTCTCAATCTTTGTTCCAAACTAAGCGGTATGCGTTTATAATACTTCTCATATATCATTAGAGGTGATTCTTCACTTACCATAGGTTAAGCAAGAACTTCCTTATGCCGTGACCGATTAATATATTCTTGAAGTTTCATCTTGATGACGTCTCCTGAGAAGGAATCGTCATCCTCAGAAAATGTACCTGAAATAAAATTCTAAAACAGAAAACAAGTAAAATAGAACTAAAACTCCTAGAGAAAAATAAAAATATATAAAAAAAACAAAACTACGATTAGAAAATCAAAAATACTAATTACAATATTTCACAACCGTTACCCGGCAGCGGCCAAAATTGAGAGGATTTTAGAATACCCTATATAAATAAACTGCAATCGCACGGCATCTAACTAGTAGACAGCGGTAAATACGGATCGAACCCACATGAAGCAGGAAAATACTACAATCAACATCTCAATTAAATTAATCATACAGCGAGAAAATTATACGAAACTAATTATAGGTTCACAAATAATACCTGGCTATTCTAAGAATACCCCATCAAGGGATTTAACCCAAGCATGAAATATCGAATCAGTACACAAATATATTTGCAATCCTATTAATTATTCGCAAAGGTTACTGTATTGTACAGAACCGGTGAAGCAACAACTAATTTTATCATTAAATCAATAAATCAATAAACAAAATCATAAAACTAATCTATTCAAATCATAATATTCTGTACCAAATAATTCAATTCAAAATACCCTATTACTCAAAGTGGTTTCAAATATAAAACCCTAGCTACAAATCAATTAGAAAGACATGGTAGTGGGTTTCTCAAAATCCATAAAAATAATTAAGAAAAGTGGAGATAGAGAAGTATCATTGTTTCTGGCCGTCACACCAACCCAGAAAACTGAACAAAATCTTTGGTCGCTCTCTTCTCTCCGTCTGACTTTCACCTCTAGCCAAAGCCTAGTTCTCCATCCTAAGCCTGTCAATCAGAAGACTCTTTCACTTTTTTGTCTCCTCTCAATCAGTCATAATCCCCCAAAAGAAATCCCTATATCTCTCCACTTCTCCAATCAGTCCCCCTCTCTCTAGCCTACAGTTGAACAATCCTGCTTCTCCCCTCTAGCCTTCTCACCACTTCTCCCCCTCTCCTCTTTTCTCACATCGCAATCCCCATTCTCTCTTCTATACTTCCCCCTCTCCTATCTAATCTCTTCTCCGCCTCAAATACCTAGACCAGCCGTAACTCCCTAGCTATTCTCTTCCCTTCAATCAGTCTCTCCTTCAATCCCTAGCCTACTCTCCCTATCTAGCCTTCCCTCTCCCACGTACTTTTCAACCTACCCTCTTCCTCTTTCTCTCAATCACCAGCCGCACATTACCACCCTTCTCTGTTCTCTCTCTCTCCTCCAACCCTCTTTCCACTGTCCCCTCTAACCACTCCTCTCTCTTACCTCTCCACCCCCCAAAAAACCTAAAAGAAAATCATCCCCTTTTCCCCTCCATCACTTTCTCTTTTATACTTTCTTTTATTTCTCATCATTCCCTTCTTCCCACGTGCTTCTCCACCTTTCTTCTTATATCTTGTCACATCAACCTGTCACACGTATCAAACCTAGCTTATTCTTTCTCACCATCATCCTTTGTCTGCAACCAACTGGACTCTTGTTTCTAGCACCAAGAGAAGCAAAACCACCTTGTTTTCTTCTTAGCACATCCCCACCTTCTGCCTTTCTTTCACTGCACATCCAACTACCACCTTTCTGGTGTCTCTCTTCGATCAGTCCCCATCACCTAGCCAGACAAAGACTGCCCCCATTTGACGTTTTCTCCCACTCAGCCAAACAAAGCCAACATCCCCACCTACTCGGTCATTCACGTGCCATCTTTTGGTCAGACTCTAACCTTGTCCCCCATTTCTATCTCAGTCGTCACACACAAGAAACCAACACACCACACTTATCTAGTCAACATTTCTTGTCTTGTCCAGCCAATTCCTTTTATTGCCACATCCAACCTAACTGACAACACCATATAGAAGAGCTTATGAGAATGATTTTCTATCTTTTCTCCGTTTTGTTCTCTTGTGTTTGAAACGAGATAAGTAGCCTATTTATAGTAATTGAGATCACACACTTTCCTTTGTAAAGTAATGGAGGTTGTGGGAGAGATGGAGGTTGTGGTAGTAACCGTTCACTTTGTCTTGGGAAGTTTCTGCAAACTTCCAGATCATTAATCCATCACCTTTGCAACCGCTTCAACCGTCACCACTTACTTTGTAACTTCCTTACTGTAACCACCAGACAAAAACCCCATGTTTAATCCGCCCATATAATATAATTTGATCTCTCATAAGTGTTAGTGGATTCATGGCTTCAAAGCCATGAGTCTGTTGTAAGATAATGTTATTAATGAAATTTATATCAATTTAATACAGTAATATATCGTTTGTATCATATTTGCATCGTACAATTTTTTCTAACAACAATGGGCATGTGAAAGTGTTGTAGTCGTAATTGAGGTGAGTATTGCTAGCACAAGAGAAATATGGTTGGCGGTGCAGCAACGTGGCATAGGCACTGCACGGAGGAGCGAAAGGGCTAGCCTTGGCGCTAGCGCTGTTGTCCCCAGTTTTAGCGCTTGGCCTTGGCGCTAGCGCTGTTGTCCCCAATTTTAGCGCTTGGCCTTGGCCTTAGCGCGTAGCTAGCACTCTAGCAACGGTTTTTACGTGGTTTTGGTCTTTGTTGCATTTATTGACTTTGTTGTCTTTATTAGTTTGACGCGTTCGTGCTGGGAGCGTGGCTAGGGATTATGCCTATTTATGGTTTCTCAATCTTATGAGATTTAATTGTTAGCATTTATGCTTAACTTTTGTGCAGTGCACACAAAACATCTTCAAGAGATTCAACCACGGAAGTTTGCAACTTGAAATTATGCTTGATGCGACTCTGTAATTTAGATGGTATCCATTTAATTAGCGTTTTCATTCAGCTATGGCGTTGCCTCTATTATGAATGTTCGTGACTTTGTATAACCAATATATTCTGTTTTATACAAGTAGTTTGCATGGATGCACATGAAATAACGAGGTTTTAGTTGAATAAAGCTCTAAAATTCCACCGGTGCATTTATATGCCAAAGAGCTACAAGGATAATTTAGCCAGGAGCTGAATATCCTTTCTTGATTTTCTTACAGAATATAATATATGAGTAGTATTCATAATTCTGATGCTCGTCATAAATTAATGTATATTTATTTCATGCTTTTGCAGCTAGGAAAAAACAACATTTCAAAGGAGAATATTAATTTCCCCCCTTGACAAAAACTCACCATCAACAACCGTTTAGCGTGGATTTTTGTTTCTTGAAGGATGAGCAGGAGCCTACTTAAACTTGGGCGCTGCAACAAGTGAGGTCAATCTTCCGAGGTGATCATATTCCTGGAGTTATAGTCACCGATAAACTTTTTTGCATTGGAAGCTTCCACTTTTAATATAAGGTATTTAATATCCCCGCAGTCGCGTTAATGAATGCAATAAAGGTAGTCTTCCCGTTAGCACATGATCTTTTATGTATGTTCTACATGTTTAGTAATATGGTGGATAGGTGCAAGCCTCAGATTTTACCACCAAAGAAGAGAGGTTATGATGAGATAAAGAAGCTACCGGAAGATGAACAAGCCAAAACCAAGGAGGAATTTGATTAACAATATAATTTAAACGAAGCCAAATGGGATTGTTTATACAATGAATGGGACGCATTGACTTGGTCTCTTACCGAGGATGATTACAATCTAAATCTTGCGACGTTTATCGGGCATGGACTATCCCCGAATACCCATATATGATACCGTATTTGTTGAGGCAATGGTTGGAAAGCACAAAGAGAGGTTTGTTTATGCCTTTACCAACCAACACAAACACTTGGGAAATCAAGCTACGAGTTTGGCAGAATCCACTCACCACCGGTTGAAGAAGAATTTTTTTGGACGTGTTGATAATTTTATGTCGGTGTTTGATGTTATGGAAAATTACTTCACTCGCGACATGGATAAGATCAAACAGAAGTTCCAAATGAGCCTTATCTTCAAGACTAAGAAATGGGCTTATCTTCCGCTGCTCAAGGGAATCCATTATAACGTGTCCCATGTGTGTATTAAGAAGTTGATAGTAGAAGTCGATTTGATTAAGGATTGGGACATCAAACCGGACGAGGGGTGTGTTTATAACATGAAGAAGTCGATGGGATTAACTTATCGCAATATTATAGTGAACTACCAACATGGTGTTATTCCTTTAGACGATATTGATCCATTTTAGAAACAATTAGCTTTCAACCCTCCTACGGAAGATCCCCGAGAAGAGTTTGGGGATACCGAGTTAGGAAGAACCGTACTCGAGATGTACCGCAACATGAACAAAATCCAACGACAAATATTTTGGGTTGACATGAGGACGATCATTCATCCATACATTGTGGAGAATATTTACGAACCGGAAAAGTGCACGCCCAAAGGTAGGCCAAACACCAAAGAAACAAGAAAACAAAAGAGGAAGTATGCCAAGATTTTGGCTAAGAAGCATGGTGACATACATGCTAATCATAGAGATCCATCGATTCACGAGTACAATGCGGCAATGTACGTCGAAGAATCAAACAAACGAGGTCGGAGTAGTGAGGAAAAGGCGAACCAAGTGAACGTGATATGAAGAAAAGAGGTCTGATGTTTCCATCGCCATCAAACAAACCACCTATTCAAGACGTGAAGCTAAATCAAACATTTGTTGATATGGTGTACTTGGAAGAACTACCTCAAATCATTCATGAGTATGTCATATCCACCGACGACATCCCTGGCGATGACAATTATGGTTTTCACGTTGTTGTTGGGCAACTAGGGTCGTTTCAGTACCGTGCCAAGAATAAAATGGTTGTCAAACCACTTATATAAGGCAATTGTTGTTGACGAAACTACGGGAGAAACCCGCATTTTACAAGATAATGATGGGCGGGTTGTATGGTGGGGTGAACTTGGAGTTTATGAATTATCAAATTCGTCTATACGGGAGCAATCCTATTACTCGGGATCATTGGATGACTATGCCAATTTGTGGGTACTTAATCTCCTACGCATTCAATTGTGTGGTTCATTATTTATCAATAGGTTATAGTGCTACATTCACCCAAAAATCAAAGAAAGGTGTCTAACTGCATCGAACAGTGTTCATTCCATTGGTTGGAGGCAACCACCTTATCGAAGAGTGTTCATTGTATTGGGCGCACGTCGACCAAGTCACCATTGTTTGTACCTAAAATTTTTATCAGGCAAAACAATGTACTTTTGAAATACGTTTTAGGTTCGAGCATCAAATTCGTACAAAATGAATCCAAACAAGAAGAATGTATGTCTACGTTTTTCCTCGGTTACAAAGAGAGGAGATGGGTTGATCTTAGGGGAGGGAAGTAAAGAAATTTGAAGGAATTTGTGTGTGTAGAATAACAGAGGTAGTGAGAATGATTTTCTATCTCTTCTATGTTTTGTTTTCTTGTGTTTGAAATGGGATAAGTAGCCTATTTATAGTAATTGAGATCACACACTTTCCTTTGTAAAGTAGTGGAGGTTGTGGGGGAGATGAAGAGATGGATGTTGTGGTAGTAACCGTCCACTTTGTCTTGGGAAGCTTCTGGAAACTTCCAGATCATTACTACCTTCCCTTTGCAACCGCTTCAACCGTCACCACTTACTTTGCAACTTCCTTGTTGTAACCACCAGACAAAAACCCCATGTTTACTCCCCCCATGTAATATAATTTGATCTCTCGTAAGATTTTTAGTGGAGTCATGGATTCAAAGTTATGAGTCTTTCATAAGATAATGCTACTAATGAACTATTATAACCCAAATCAAGTTTTAGTTTGTCGTACATTACCAGACACTCTGATTTGATGATGCTCCAATAATGTTGAATAACTGAAGGAGTAATAGTTGATGCAGTAGTGCCTATAAGATGATAAGACATCGTATAGGGAGCATAAATTTGCGAATCGTGACTGTTTTGTATAATGGAAAGACCAAGATTGACCCGCATGCAGCACAGGAACATGGTTTCAAATAGGAAATCCTTGTTTGACCTAGATTTGGAAACCAATCACTATAAAAGGGGGTAAACCCTTATCATTTATTTTTTTTATTCTTCCTATCAGCGCCACCAACCTTCTCTCTCCTCTCCGCCATAGTAACAACTCTTCCCGCCGATAACGTCAACAACCGCTCACCGCCGACGACTTCCTGCCGGTTTCCGGCGCCGACCATGTAACATTTTTTTTTCTTCGTGAGTTTCTATTCACATATTTCTCTACTCTTCCCCCCCTTTTTAGGGTGAATATTAAATTGCTTCTTCAATTATCATTGCTTGTTCAATTGCATTAGATAAATATGCCATTAATTTGATAATTTTCTTCTCTTGACTGCATCTTGCAAGTAAACCCTAATTCCACAATTATTGTTTCTGATTGTAGAAATCTTTTATTGGCTTTCCTGTAACATTGTTAAGCTTCAACTAGGTATGCCAGGGTTTTGTAGCAATTTTTTTTATGCTACTTTTAATTTATATATATAAGTATGTTTTTGCATATCAATACTATATATATACATAAAACAGAACCAAACCTTGTGCATTATTGTCTAGTTGCTGATGTGAATGCCATTCGACCCATTTATCCACAAGTTCTTGTCAGCTGCTGTTTGCAGAGAAAAAAATATAGGACTTCGTTTGTTGACTTTAAGACGCCCCAAACTCCTCTGTCTGGATGGGAAACGTGGAATAAAGTTATGCTGGAACACCCTCAAGTGAAGTTAGTCTTAGAGAATGCCAAGATACTTCATGTTGTGTGGGCGTTTGAGACTCTAAGGATTAATAAGGACACGAAAGGTATGCTTTCATTTATTTCTCGTTATGGTCCGAATCATTCTGCCGTATTTGCTTGGGGTGAACTGACCATTACTTTGGAAGACGTAGCAGTCTTGTTGCAGCTGCCAGTTGTTGGTAGTATTCCCATCGAACGGTCTGAGCAAGAGAGGAAGTATGAAGTGCGTCTTGTTTAGAAAATAAAGGAGTTATAAAAATCTCGTGGTTGCAATAGCAAGAATTATACAACTTGGGTTGAGTACTGGTAGAATGGTAATACAAGTACCGACGGTCTCGATGTTGTTCATCCCCTATGCATTGCTGCATTCCTTATTCTTTGGCTTTCTAGAGACATATTCGAAGATTCTCCTGGAGGTCAGTTGAAGGTTCCACTGGTTCCGATTGATGTTGTGCTTGATGGTGGAAGGACTCTTCCTCTAGGTAATTAATTTCTAGGTACTTTATATTCTTATTTGGGAACTTTCATTCGTGACATGAAGACTTCCAATGGTTATGCCAAGGTAGAGTCGTTTATTCATGTGGTGTTTATGCAAGCCCGGCTTTGGGAATATTTTCCCGAATATGCACCAAAGACTCGGCCTTCTTTTCCGAGTGAAAAAAATAAAGTATGCTCAAATTCTTCGTTGGAGTAAGAATAAAATTTCTACCGTTAACCTTATCAGTTTAATGGATAATGAGAAGAAAGTGAATTTCATACCTTTGGATTTGAAGCTTCCAGATGTAATTCCTCCTAAGACTTTTACTGAAACCCCTGGTATCGTCTTGCGTTCTGGTCCAAGTGATGAAAGTAATATTACTACTGCTGGCGAGGCCACTTTTATGAATAGTTGTACCCTATGGCACATTCTTGCTATATGTTCTGATAATTACGTTTCTCAGAGTTATAATATTGATATAACGGCTCGGCAGATGGGTTTTGATCAGTCTATTCCTCACTACCGCACCGTGGCACCTTCTGTAGACGTGCTTAAGCGATCTGAGGGTGCTCACAACATTCTAGGTCGAAACATCTCTTTTTTCCAGGATGATAGAAAGGGATGTACTACTGATAAATATGTTGATTTTTGGAATGCGCAGCTTATTTTCCTTAAGAAATTCATGTTAGTAAGCCTCCTATTGTTCATGGTGATCCTTCTGAAAAGGAATTCGCAGCTCGGCCGAATTTAAATATTTAATTTTCCTCTTGCAGTCGTGGCTTCTAAATTACTTTATATCTGATAACGTAGCGAATGCTACTCTTCAATATGGAACGAAAATACCATGGGTAATTATGCCTGGAAGTGGAGACCGTCCCTCGAAGAAGGTAAGTGTCTTGTATTTTTTTTTTACTCATTTTCTCTGTATGAAGCATATCTTTACTTTGTCTTTGATGAATATCTTTGCATAGCCTGGGAATGTAACTCGTCAAAGTGACTTGAGTATTTGACCCTTTGAATTTGGTGTCCTAGTTGTTCCTGGTGCTTCAGCTGCTTATGTCATGAGTAAAGTTTCCTTTGGAAATTTCAAAATAACAATTCTATGTCTTGTTGAATTTTGATGGATTCTGATTCTTTCTAATAACTCTTATGCTTAAATAACTATCAATGTGAATACTTCGATATTAGAAAGCACCTTGTTGTTGGAAGCTCTGATGAATAAGATAAATATGACCAGGAACTTGAGAAATCATCCCATACTGAAGTAATCGAAGAATCCGGGGTTCAGAATGAAGAACTTGGCGGTGAATCACATTTCGAGGTACCTTCTGCTCCTGATGACTTGCCGTTGTTCCAAGTAAGTCTCTTTTATTGTTTTAGAATTATAATGAAATAATTAACTCTTAAACCCTCAAATATGTAGACTCATGCATGATTTTATGTAGATCTTTGGCGATTTTCGTTGACAGAAAATTCAGATTTAGGTCTTCTTGCCGTAATGGCCGTAGAATCTTCGTCCAAAGTCGGAATAAGGTGGTTGATATCTCATTCTTTAGATAAGATATAGAGATAACTTTTTCCAAAAGAGTTTCTGATTTTGAGTCTTTTTGCTAGGTGAAAAATACCTAACACCGAGCATCCAAAACTTTTCCAAACAGAATTATGTAGGTTTTTAGCTGTCATATAGTCGACCGTTTTGCCTTTCATTATTAACTCACTTCTCTGATTGGCGTTTCATTTATGATGTTGTAGTAGACATCCATATGAATCATTTGGTATATAAATTATCCCCAAATTACTTACCAATTAGCGCCAATTTAAATTCTTCCGGAAGGTTATGTAAAAACGTTTCTGACGTCATTTTTGTGAAACGTTTTATATCTCTTCTAAACCATATGACATGACCCAAAACACTTTTTAATGCATGTTTAGGTTTCTAATTGAAATACTTTATAAACATTATGATATATGCTTCAATTCCTTGTGTTTAAGCTATGTTAGCTCATTATCTCTACAATATCCTCATTTTTACTGGGAGAATGGACCAAATTAGAGAGATGGATTTGTAGATTGAAGATTACCATGAGTCGCAATGTTGGTGATGTGTCTTTTCCACATCAAAATCACGAGCAATCTCTTTCTGAAGTGGTTGTTGAAAAAAAGTACTTTGATTGGCGTTGTAGTACAGAATGCTGATATGATGGAGATTGTACCGGTTGAATTCTTGAATGCTGGAGTTCATTTTGACTTTAGATTTGGTAGGACTCGCCTTGACTGTGTGTGCATTGGTGTCTTAACTGTCTCGTCTGTCTATGATGAGTTGTATACCAAAATATTGAAGAAGTTTGGCCATTTTTTCGTATGTAACTCCAAAAACTATCGTACTCTGGAGAACGATGTATCTGTGTTGTTGTCGACTGTGCATGAGATGATTTATCTCCCTCGTAGAGAAATTTCTGCGATAGTGTTTTAAGATTGGAAGGATGCTTTGGATGAGGTTGAAGTGGCTAAACTTAATGTCGCATGGCTTTGTCGTCATTTTGAAGCTATTGAGAGGCATCTGCAGGAAGGAGGCATGACTCCTAGTTTGTAGACGGTCACCAAGGCTGGCACGAGGTTGAGAGGCTTTTTAGAGAGTTAAAACTTGTAAATGATATTTTTGGGAGGTTGGATAAGGCATATTCCGAAGGTGCTGCACCGGTTTTCAAGGACCTTTTCTAGCTTTTCTGAGTTTTATAGGTTTTTGATATATATGCCTTTGTGGTTTTATTTTGGGATTTTTCTAAGTGGGTAGGGATTTTTGAATGATTTGTGAGGACATACATATTTTTTTGAAGGAAATAATGCTTTGCTTGATTAATAAATTGAAATCCTAAGTATGAATGCAAGATATTGCAAACATTTTTGAGGAAATACAAATATTTCATAAAACATGGAAATAATTGTGAGGTGATGATAGAATAATTTTTAAGCATTGTGAGCTGGACAGATTTGTGTGCCTAAATTGCGCTCGATTATCTATTTTGATAGTGTTCGATTTTGTACTTATTATGGCTTTCATGTCTTTGTAGGTACTTTTGAGAAATAAATATTGGTGGAAAAATCGGCTCAAAAAGTTGATAAAGGCACCGCCAAGGATAATTGATAAAGGCACCCATCTCTTGGATTAGGGGCTCCTCTCTTTTGAATTTGAAACCGAAAATGGCGGGAACAAGTATCTTTATGTGAGAAATTTTCTGAATTGTTTGGCAACCGTGTTTTAAGTGATTTGGGGTAATTCTGATTTACCCAAGTGAAGTAAAACAACCAGAATAACATCAATACACGTCACAAGACGTGTTTCAGCCGGAAAAATTGGCACATGAATGAATCTAGACGGAAAAACAGAGTTCTTCTCTGTTTAGGATATCACGAGATTTGAGAGTGATTTGGACTTGTTCTTTGAGTCCTTATTGGTTAATAAAGTTTATTAGGGTTTACCAACACTATATATACCCAAGAAAATCGAAGAAAAGGGAGGGGGAAGAAGCCAGAGCCACCGAAAAAATTCCAGGAGAAAATACTTTTGCTGCTGGTGAAGAAGAAGGTGAAGAACATAAGGCGCTCAGAAACTGTCGCTGACGCAGTCACTGAAGTAGTTGTATTTCTGAAGCACCTGAAGTCCGTTCTTTTCTTCTGTTTTCTTTTCATTCTTATGTAACGCAGAGAACAAGTCTCTGTAATGCTTATAAGCATTTTTGTTCTCCTGTGTTACTATTAATTCATCTTTGTAAACACTTTTTGAGCTATGAAAATCTATTTTGAAGGTGTTTCCAATACAATGAGCTAATCACCATCACTGGGGCGACGGAGGAAGCCATTCTTCCAATAATTAAGTGGTAACTTCTATTTTATCTATTCTTTTTACAGTTCTTTTATTATTAATTGCTTTAAATTAAATTGAAAAAAATGGTTTTTACCAAATAATTGTGTTTTCTTTTGATGGGTCATGCTTAGTTTTAAACTTTTGATATCTCATACTTTCGATTTACAATTATTCTTTCAAAAAACTAACTTTGGCAATATTTAGAATAAGTTGAATACAGGAATTGTAAGATTTTATCACTTGAAATATTGGTTAATGGAGGAATCTTCAGCCCAAGTTCTTCCCATCAATTTGAAATCAAGTTTGTTTTAATCTTCTTTATTTTTATTAATTAAAAATTAGGTCTAGAAATCGAATCTTCACAAGTCTGATTATCGAAAATTTTACCACTATATTAGAATCACATCATAAGACACTTGCCATGAATGACCACCCCTTATGGCTTGTCAGTATTGATAAGTTTGTACTAACCGCAGATCATGGTTTCGGTGATGAGATAGGCTCTTCTTCGGGAGAGGCTATGATTTTCTCTATCGTATCTCTGACATGGAAGGTATTGGGTTCAGGCTCCTTAACTTCATGACATGTATACTGAATATCCAGGTTACTAGTTTGCTTATCTCCAGTAGAGACAATACATTACCCATTTGATAAAATTTTGAAAAGGATCAGCTTCACATTCGCATAGCCGAGTCAGAGTAGGGTTGATATCAGGGTCGAGTTCCCAAGCTTTAATGGGACATGGGATTGCTGATTGCAAAGAAGTTGGTTGGATATGACTTACTTGTGTACGAAACCTTCAAACATATGATGCTATGTCATATCCTGATAATTGTTTCACATCCATCTACATCGTGCGACGAAACTCGTCTGATAGATCGTCCTCGGGATTTGCTGGCTTGTTTGAAAGTCTTGGAGGTGTTGGTGCCGATAAATGAGACTCACTTGCTCCCATCTTGTTGTTACAGACCCATGGGCGTACTAGAATGATGTTATAATTTGGATCCTTTTTGATGATGTGAAACTTGACATGTGTTCGGGTGTCACCCATTTTTCCCTTAAGAGTAATGTAGCCGTAAGCATTCGTGGACTTCTTTTCAGAATTCTTAATTACGGTTGGCGAGTGCGTGGCTTCTTGCCTGGAAATTCCCGCAGCTCTCAGAGTCTTAATAGTGACTTTGATGCCGGCATCAATTAGTGTTTGCTCGAACTCGGTGTCCTTGAGGCAAGCAGTGGTGAGAAGTCCCCAACTAGGATTCTCATTGTGTTTGATGACTACGTCTTCTGAAGCGGATTTAGGATGCATAGTAGCTTTTTCAACAAAGAATGGACGTTTACCCGAAACGACACGATTGAAGGAAGTAAAAATATATTTGCGTTATGCCTTCGTTAGGTAAAGAAGTTCACATATGCGTTTCATCATGGATTGGACGTTTCTGTTGAAGGAATCTCTAGAAAGGGTAAAGCTCTTGACAGGGAGCGGATCTTTGTGGACACCTTCAGTCCCCATGCATAACTCTCCTTAGTCGATATTTTCTCTCAATATGCGCCTCAAGCCATTGTATTCGCGAGTGGGATGATTGATGAATCTGTGGAAGTGACAATATTTTGGATTTGACATGTCCTCTTCAGTGGATGGCGGTCGCAAAGGCGGTAACTTGATAACTCAATTTTGCATCCATAATTCCAGCAATTCGAGTACTTCCTTCATGGGAAATGGGAAATCTGGGATTGTTAGATCCATTTTGTTTCTTTGTGACTGAATGGAGGAAATGAATATCCACTCGGCAGTGCAACCTTCTAAATTTTTATTGGGTAAGGGGGTTGGTGTTGATGGAACGAAGACAAATCTTCCTTTCCATGATTTCGTAGGAGCCTTTCCAGGTGTTCACGAGTAACAAAGTTTTGTTGTTGTTGACTCCTTTCTGGTACATGGTCAGTGATGATCTATACCTCATCATCTTCTTGTGCATTAACTTTTGACGTTTTAGCACCGCTGGCGGATGCGCTCTTGGCTTGCTCTATTTGACGATGACGCTGCTCTGGATTTAACTATTCCTTTAAAATCTTAAGGAAGGTAAAAACTTCCTTCTGAATGGTGGCCATGGCTATTTGAGTTTCATCCAAGGTCTCTTGTCACTTCATCAAATCGGATATGGTTGGTGATGCATGTTCATTGCCTTTGACACTTTTAATGGTACGGAGATGAGTTTTGGTACTTTCAGTTGTGGTGTTTTGAGGAATGATCTCTGGAGTTCTACCACTGGTATTAAAAGTATTAGTAGCGGCTGTTGAATTTGAACTGGGATCGGTATGCTGAACTTGACCTAAGATCCACCATTTTAAAGAATTGAATTTCATCACCGAGAGGTTGATATCCGTCTGTGGTCGTCAATTGTTTGTACCTAAATACTACTCCCATGCAAAACAACGTACTGTTGAAATACTTTTTAGGTTCGAGTATCAAAATCGTAAAAAAACAAATCCAGAAAAGAAGAATGTTTGTCTACGTTTGGCTTCGATTACAAGAGAGGAGATGGGTTGATCTTAGGGGAGGGAAGCAAAGAAAGTTGAAGGAATTTGTGTGTTTAGAATAACATAGCTTGTGAGAATGATTTTCTATCTCTTTTCTATTATGTTCTCTTGTGTTTGAAACGAGATAAGTAACTATTTATAGTAATTGAGATCACACACTTTCCTTTGTAAAGTAGTAGAGGTTGTGGTGGAGATGGAGATATGGAGGTTGTGGTAGTAACCGTCCACTTCGTCTTGGGAAGTTTCTGGAAACTTCCAGATCATTACTCCCTCACCTTTACAACCGCTTCAACCGGCACCACTTACTTTGTAAGTTCCTTCATGTAACCACCAGACCAAAACCCCATGTATAATCCCCTCATTAATACAATTTGATCTCTCGTAAGAGTTAGTGGAGTCATGGCTTCAAAGCCATGAGTCTGTTGTAAAATAATGCTACTAATGAATTTGATGTAAATTTAGTACAGTCATAAAGTGTTTGTAGCATATTTGCAACGTGTAATTTGTTCTAACAACAATGGGCGTTTGCAAGTGGTGTAGTCTTAATTGAGGTGAGTAGTGCTAGCACAAGCGAAAGGGGGTTGGCGCGGCAGCAGCGAGCCATAGGTGCAGCACGGATGAGCGAAGGGGATAGCCTTGGATATAACGCTATTGGCCCCAGTGCTAGCGCTTGGCCTTGGCCTTGGTGCGGTAGCTAGCACTCTAGCAAGGGTTTTTACGTTGCTTTGGTCTTTGTTGCCTTCATTGACTTTGTTGTCTTTATTAGTTTGATGCGTTCGTTCTAGGAGCGTAGCTAGGGCTTACCAAGGCCTGTACTGATTATTGCTTAAGTTCTCTTGGCATTGGCCTTTGCTAATATTGTGACCATGAATATGGACTATTTAGGGTTTATCAATCTTGTGAGATTTAATTGTTAGCATTTATGCTTAACTTTTGTGCAGTGCATACAAAACATCTTCAAGAGATTCAGCCGCAGAAGTTTGCAACTTAAAATTTTGCTTGATGCGACTCTGCAATTTAGATGGTGTGCATCCAATCTGTTTTTTCATTCAGCTATAACATTGCTTCTATTCTGAATGTTCGTGATTTTGTATAACCTATATATTCTATTTTATACAAGTAGTTTGCATGGATGCACATGAAATAACGAGGTTTTAGTTGAATAAAGCTCTGAAATTCCTCTGGTGCATATATATGCCAAAGAGATGCAGGGATAATTTAGTCAGGAGCTGAATATCCGTTCTTGCAGAATATAATATATGAGTAATTTTCATAATTCTAATGCTCGTTAGAAATTAATGTATATTTATTTCATGCTTCTGCAGCTAGGCAAAAACAACATTTCAAAGGGGGGTATTACAATTTTCTCCCTAGACAAAAACTCACCATCAACAACCGTTTAGCGTGGCTTTTTGTTTCTTGAAGGATGAGCAGGAACCTAGTTACACTTGGGCGCTACAACAAGTGAGGTCAATCTTCCGAGGTGATCATATTCCTGGAGTTATAGTTACCGAGAACGAAGTCGCGTTAATGAATACAATAAAGGTAGTCTTCCCGTTAGGACATAATCTTCTATGCATGTTCCACATATGTTGTAATGCGATGCATAGGTGCAAGCCTCAAATTCTACCACCAAAGAAAAGAGGTTATGATTAGATAAGGAAGTTACCGAAAGATGAACAAGCCAAACCCAAGGAGGAATTTGATTAACAGTATAAATTAAATCAAGCTAAATGGGCTTGTTTCTCCAATGAATAAGACACATTGACTTGGTCTCTTACCGAGGATGATTACAATTTAAATCTTGCGACGTTTATCGGGCATTGGACTAGTCATGTGTACCCGGATATGATACCGTATTTGTTGAGGCAATGGTTAGAACCGCACAAAGAGAGGTTTATTTATGCCTTTACCAACCAACACAAACACTTGGGCGATCAAGCGACGAGTTCAACAGAGTCCGCTCACCACCGGTTGAAGAAGAATCTTTTTGGACGTGTTGATAATTTTGTGTCGGTGTTTGATGCTATGGAAAATTACTTCACTAGCGACATGGATATGATCAAAGTGAAGTTCCAAAAGATCCTTATCTTCAAGACTAAGAAACTGGTTTATCTTCCGTTGCTCAATGGAATCCATTATAATGTGTCTCATGCGTGTATTAAGAAGTTGATAGTAGAAGTCGATTAGATTAAGGATTGGGACATCAAGCCGGACGAGGAGTGTGTTTGTAACATGAAGAAGTCGATGGGATTACCTTCTCGCTATATTATAGTGAACTACCAACATGGTGTCATTCCTTTAAACGACATTGATCCATTTTGGAAACAATTAACTTTCAACCCTCCCAAGGAAGATCCCGGAGAAGAGTTTGGGGATACTGAGTTACGAAGAACCGTACTCGAGATGTACCGCAACATGAACAAAATCCAACAACAAATATTTTGGGATTACATGAGGACGATCATTTATTTACGCACTATGGAGAATGTTTATGAACCGGAAAAGTGCAAGCCCAAAGGTAGGCCAAACACCAAAGAAACAAGGAAACAAGAGAAGAAGTATGCCAAGATTTTGGCTAAGAAGTATGGTGACACACACGCTAATCATAGAGATCCATCGATTCATGAGTACACTACGATAATATACGCCAAAGAATCAACCAAACGAGGTCGGAGTAGTGAGGAAAAGGCGAACCAAGTGAACGTGATGTGAAGAAAAGAGGTCTGATATTTCCATCGCCATCAAGTGAACCACCTATTCGAGACATGAAGCTAAAGCGAACATTTGTTGATACGGTGGACTTGGAAGAACTACCTCAAATCATTCATGAGTATTTCATATCCACCGACGAAGTCCCTGGCGGTGGCAATTGCGGTTTTTACGTTGCGGTTGGACAACTAGGGTTGTTTCAGTTTCGTGCCAAGGAATAGAATGGTTGTCAAATCACTTATATAAGGCAAAAGTTGTTGACGAAACTACGGGAGAAACCCGAATTTTTGAAGACGATGATGGGAGGGTTGGATGATGTGGTGAACTTGAAATTTATAAATTATCAAAGTCGTCTACACAGGAGCAATACTATTACTCGGGATCATTGTATGACTATGTCGATTTATTGGCACTTAATCGCCGACGCATTCAATTGTGTGGTTCATTATTTATTAATAGGTTATAGTGATACATTCACCCCAAAGTCAAAGAAAGGTGTCTAACTGCATCGAAGAGTGTTCATTCCATTGGTTGGAGGCAACCACTTTATCAGTCTCCGTTTAAAACCCGAATGCCCAATTCCTCCATTATGCCAAACTAGCTATTGGGAAGGATTTAATACCGACGATATGAAGAGTTGGTGTAACTTACATAAGGCAAATATATATATATATATATATATATATATGTGGATAGCTTTGAAAATGTCTCTGGAAAAAGATAATCCCCAACCAATTGTAATTGACTGAATGAGACATGCAATTGAACTAAATGTGCTTTGAAGATCATATATTTTGAATGAAAAGAATATTTTTATTGAAATTGTATTTATTTTTTATGGAGTTCGGCTACAAAAATTATTTTTATACTTACCGAACTTATCTTTGGCTAGGAAGCAACGCAGTTTGGATAAGATACCCATAATCCAGAGTAATGTTCAGCTAGTAAGAATTATTTCAAATCTTGCCGAACTTGTAAAAAATTCCAGGTTCATCTTTTTTCAGAATTTCGGTTAGATATAGAATATTACAGGTAGCCAAACTTCTGTAAATTTACCAGGTATTTTTTCTGTTAGAGGTTCGACTAGGAAATATTTATTGCAGGCAATCGAACTTTTATGATTTCACCAGGGATTTTTAGTGTCATAAGTTCGTCTATGTTTGATATTTTACTCCCTAACCGAACATTACTCTTGATTGTGCGTTTCTTAGCCGGACAATCCCTGTTATGATGATTATCTGTTTCGGTGCAGAAGGTCTCAAGAATTTTATCCCAATAACTCATACTTACTAAACCATTTTGACGTCGTTCTTCACCCTTCTTTGGATAAAAAAACACATAGTTTGTGCAAAGAGATAAATCTCCATCTAGTAAAGCGAGCATTAGTGACTGCCATTTTTAAGTGAAGATGTGATTTTACACGTGAACTAGTGGCTGGGTATATATAGAGTACATGTTCCTAACGGCTATATTTTTCGAAACTATAAAAGTTCGGTCGAGACTATTACATAACGCCTATATTGATCTCCATGCATAGTTCGTTACCTCCATTCCCGTTCTAGCTGTCTAAGGAATCTCGGGCATATGTCTTCAAATACGTATAACATAGATCGTGCTCGAATATAGTTCTACCATGATGTATTCCCCAAATAGTTTGAACTCTAGCACTCTAAAAATGAAAGAATTGATAAGAAGTTAGTATAAAAAACCAGTAATACTCCATTCATAACATAAACGGGTACAAATACTCACTTTTTATTTAGGAGTAGCTCTGCGATGATATCACTTTTCCCAACGGAGTATTCTAATGTATTCTCGCAACGTGAATTGTAGCATTTTAAATATTTCGGTTAATTCTAACCTCTTACGGTTTTTGGGATTCCCATCTAATTCGAAATAAAATTCTTTGACTCTCTTCTAAAACATCGAATAATGTTCATGAGGCCTTTCACGGTAAGCCGTAATGAAAGATTTAACAAGCATCACATCGTCATCAATGGTGAATGGTTCCATTTGTTACTAGAAATGCTAAAAATTAAAGGAATAGAGAGAATTGGTGTCAACAAATTGATGTTAAGACGAGAAAAGTTGGTGCAAAATGAGTTAGAGAATGCAACATTTATATAGAGAGAGGCCCCAACAGATCTATTTAAAAAAATGAGATAATTTCTCTCTAACCTATAAGTTCATCTAGATCGAAAATTGCTATGACTAGCCGATCATTTATGATTTCACCAGGTTTTTTTGGTTTCAGAAGTTCGGCAGACAATTCAATTCCCCTTAGGAACCGAACATTTCTTTGTTTTTACCAAAATTTAAACCATGCCAACCGAACACAGTGTTTCTTAACTGAACCAGTTGTTTTTCTAGATCGACATTTTCTATGACTAACCGAACTCTTTAATTCAAATGAAAAATAAACTTTCGGCTAACATTTTTCTTTTTTTTCTAAAAATTAAACAATGCTAATGATAACTGCATATTTTACATGTTCAGAGTATTAATTTCATGCTAGTATTTGCTAGATTTCTTGTGAATTATTACATATTATATTTTTTTATTGTTTAGTTATCTTTTATTAGGTGGAATCATCCAAAAAAAGTAAATCGGAACTTAATTGTGCTAAAAGAGAAGAGCTACAAGTGAAGAAGAGCCAAAGAACAGTTGAAATCGTTCCAATCCAGGATTTCTTGTCATCATCTCGTAGAAAATGGAGAAATGAAGTCAATAGAGAAAGAATGAGGTCATTCCGAGTTCGTATGAAGAAGTTATGAGTAAACCATGAAACCAACTTGGATTTGGTATCTGTTGGGCCTTATTGGGCCTGCGCGGGAAGATAAATAAGGGAAGCGTTTTAGGCTCGCCTTTTACGTGAAAAATAGGGTTTTTGTTGGTTTTTGAGGAGGTTAAGTCTCCTAATTGGATAAGGATCAAAAGGAGGTGGAAACGTTTAATGAGATTAGGTTTCCTAGTTGGATAAGGATCAAGAGGAGGTTACCAAAGCCTATACAAAGGGAAGCCTAGATACAATTTTCTTCACAACTTCTCACAGATAGAATATTTTCTTAATTAATTTTTAATGGCTTTTAAGGAATCCATGTCTAGCTAAAATCCTTTGTTAGGGTGAAAGGATGAGCTTGTAGAGATAGATTTTCTTGTGCTTCAAAACTAGGTTTTTCAACTATTAAAACTTAATGTCAATGTTTTATTTCTCTTTCAATGTTTTACTTTCTCGATGATTTTTCATGTTCTATGTCATGTATAGTTCATTGTTTGATTAATAGAAAAACTCGTTGACCCTTTCACGATAAACGTTTTATGAATATTCTTTGACTATTTATGCCAAGTATACTTAGTACTTCGAAATTCTACCTTAGGTTGAGAACAAACAATTCTTTTTGAAAATTCTTTTCTTCGATTCTTAAATGAAATATCTTTTGTGTATTAGTAGCTAGATTATTTATTTTGCACGAGTAAAATCGATACCCTTTGTGATGAACGCAAGTAAACCCTAATCTACAATGGATTCCCGAAACCTTAACGTTTTTCTATTATTGATTTCAATCCTTATTAAATAGTTTTAACTCATTCGTTAGTTTAATTCTTTATTTAAAAATCTGAAAAATATCTTTTGACCTGAAAGTTACTTGAATTAATTAGTATAAGTAATACACACTCCTCGTGGGAACGAACCGTATTTGCTCTTGTCTACATCTTTCGATATTGTGCGGTAAAACAAAGTCGGTTTTTCGACGCATCAGCTAACCAAATATTCACTTAACATCTAGCTTCATAATACTGTTTGAACATAAAATAAAACCAAAAAACAAAATAACATGCCATGTTAATTACTTAGTACGTATTGTTCATAGAACTTGTTCAAAATAGCTTAAGACATCCGAGAAAAATGAAAGAAAACACAACATAGATATGCAAAGTGATCAATCTCATTGATCTTATGAAATTATTCCACTCCTTGTTAGTCTCGACTTGGTCCTAGTATCAGCAACTTTTACTCGCTTCTTCTTCTCCTCCTCCTTAGGCTTATCGACAACTTCATCTTCCTCAATTGGACCTATGTACTCACCAGCTTCTATGGGTTGACACCTGAAAAATCTTTCTCTCTGAAAAAGAGTCGAGGATCAAAATTCGGATTAGCCTCCATCATTTCGAACCAATTTTGCCTCTAATCCTTCATCCGACGATGGAACTTCAACATAGTTGAGGGGATTTTCAGCACTGTTCCACCAAGAATCAGGATCGTTCATCATTTGTGAAAAATACGTATCATCCAGCTGAAAGACACAATTTTGTGTCTAAATTGTTCTCAAATCTCTATATTGTTAATGCTCGATTGGTACTTATTTTGTGATTTTATGTGTTTGTAGGTCGTTTTGGGAAATAAATATTTATGGAAAAAATTGACTAAAAAAGTGTTAAAAGCACTCGACAAAAATTACTAGAGGAACCCAGAAAATTAATAAAGGCACTGATGGAAACTTCTAAAGGGACCCCGTTGTTGGTTAGGGGGGATCCCCTTTTGAATTTAATACCAAGAATGGCGGGAAGATATCCTTCACATGTTAAAACCAACTGAGATTTTCCAATCTAATTTTTTTGGGTTTTTAAGAGTTTCAAAGCTATCTATAAAACTTGGAGCAGTATCTATAAGAGGACCAACACACGTCAAATACAAGGATTTCACGCGTAAAACAAGCTGGTAAATCCTTGTTTCAACCGGAAAAAGTTTGGATATCAAAGTAAAGATAAATACGATTTCGAGTTGGTTTTGGAGAGATTTCAGAGTCCTTATCGATTAGGGATAAGTTATTAGGTTTTTCTGAGCCTATAAATAGCAAAGAGAACAACAAAAATCGCATGAGGGGAGGCTCGGGAAGAAAACAGAAGAAAATTATTTCTGCTGCTGTTGAAGACGTGAAGAACAGGGAATAGGCGACGGTTTCTTCAACCCATCTGCAACAGATACCTTCATCTTTGCAACATTTATCTTCAGCTGCAATGGTTTTTTCAAGCCATCTGCAACGGATATCTTAGCATCTGCAACGTTTATCTTAAGCTGAAAACAATTTTCTTCTGTAATAGTGAGAACAATGGTTTCAACGCCGTTACACCGTTGCGAACCATCTGTGTTATTATTCTTTTATGACTTTTGCATTTATTTTTAATTGAAATTATGATTTTTCTTAATTGATTGTGATTTTATTTGATGGTTTGTGTTGGGACCTAGATCTTTTGATGAGCCATGCTTGTGATTTACAATTGGTATTTTAAAAATCTACCTTTGGCAAAAATTAGAGTCACTTATTTGAGCTAGAATTGTTTAGAATTATTATTTTTGGAATCAATTAAAAGTGGTTAATGATGAAATCCATAACCTCAGTATTTGTGAATATTATTTTCATCTTTTGTGTATATTTTCTAGTTTAAAATCAGTTTTTAAATCTAAAATCAATCTTCACAAGTTCGAGAGTTTGAACCTTATTTAACACTATTCTAAAACATATCACCAGCATCATTTGATTTATTTGTACATCAGAAACTCCTTTTGGTAAATTTAAAAGAGGACGAGAAAGAATTTCAGCCTTTTCAGCCGAAGATTTTTTTTTATCCATTTCAGCCTTTTTATTTTCCTTTTCCATTACCTCTACCTTCTTTTGGAGCCTAATATGGATAAACAAATGTAAATTTTCAGCTATGAATGGTGTTTATCGATTTAACATTCGGTTAAGAATCAAAAAAGTTCGGCTAACACGAACCCAAAGTTACCAAAAACAGAGTAATGTTCGGCAAATAAAAAAAAAGTTTAACCGAACATTTTGTTCCCCATTTGGGACTACAAAGTTCGGCTAGTAAGATATATTATCGATCTAACCGAACTACAGAGTTCGGTTAAAAAATCAATGTTAGAACCAAAGTTCGTCTAGGCCCTACATTTTATTCTCAACCGAACTGTTCTTGGTCTTCTCCCTAACAGAAGTTCGGTTGGTGATGCTAACCGAACTGTTCACTAGTATTACCTATTGAACACTAATTTTCATGATTTCTAGTCGAAATAACAATCAAAAAACGCATAGAAATGAATGGGTTTGTCGGGTATTACCTTCTAACATTAGAACTGGAAGATGCAGCCTTTGTTTCTTTCGTTAGGTCTCGATTTTGCCTCCACCATCAACAACCGGTTTTTTTCATTTTGTGGTACAAGTTCTTGAACCACTTCATCAATCAGTTCTTTAGCAATCTTGACAAGACCATGATTCGGTTTAGCCATTTGAACAAGTTTTTAGTGTGATTACTAAATTAGGTTAAAGATGAGAAGAAGAGGCGGAAAAAAAGATGGAAAGTTCTTATTTTGGTAATAAAATTAGGTTTAGATTTAGGCTTATATATCATTAGGGTTAGGGTTTAATAAAGGGTCACTTAGTCATTTTATCATATTAGAACACTTCTTAGCTTTTTAGAGCATTTGTCCTAAGCACAAAAGGATCCCCTCAAATTTCCCATAGTCCCCGAAAAATCGTTCATGATGAATATCCTACAACCCATGCAAATGCAAGTGATGAAGTTGGGCTTTTGACCGGGTTATTGTCGTCGGTTGAAAGAGGATATATAATGAAAGTATGAAACAAAATATAGCGTCATAACAAAATAAACAATACTAGTTCTTTTTATCCATGTAGTTTTAATAATGACTGGAGTGCCTTTAGAAAGGGATTAGTGAAACTGCAATTTAGCCGATTATACGGAAAATAAAAAAATTCAATATTTATAAGAATTCAAAATTGGCCGAGTCTATCATAGCCAATTGTAGGAATTTGAAAACCCGTTAGATGCTAATTGATTGTAACGTATTTATAGTAGTTAAAAATCTAACTACTAACCCAAGAGATCTAACATACAAGAGTGGAGATCTATCAACCTAAGATAAAAGTAAAGTTCGATCGTTAATGAGATCTATCCACGGATATGGTTTCACTATGATTTAATGTTTTTACATGAGACTCCATTAAAGTAAAATGAAACTATTAGTGTACTTGAGAGTATCTCCTATAATGTTATTAGCTAAATAGAAGAAGAAGTTGGATCCCTAAAAACATATCACACTTTCTCTTTTACAGAAAAAGGGGTGTACATTAAGTTACAATATTACCCTTAGGAATGACTACTTAGGATAAGAACTAGTAGAAGATAAGTTATTCTATAGGCGGTTGGTGTTGAGCTAAGTTATTTTGGTGTTGATTTTGGACCACGTGTCCCCATAGATATTTTACCACTACAATATTCTTTATTTTTTAAGGAAAAAATTTACAATCCGCAGGTTTTCTAGTAAACGCCCATTTGAAACACAATAGAACTGGACCTTGGGAATTGAGAAACAACAAACGTGAAAGAATAAGATTCCTAGAATCGGATGATATAAATGCACTTATCAGCCGATTGAATACTTGACATTTTCTTCAACTTTTTCGCTCTTCGTCCGACGTTTTTTTGAGTTAAACTCGTATTTTCATTCTCTACAAAATAAATGTAAGAATTCATGGATTTGACAAGTTTCACTTGGTCTTGGATCCATGTTTCCTTGTAGTACTATACTTCCTTGGATGTCTTGTAGTACTACATGTAAAGATGGATTCAAGACCAAATAGAACTTTTTCAAATCCATGAATTCTTAGATTTATCTTATATAGAATGAAAGGTTTATTTAAACTCAAAAAGAATGAGGTCATTTCGATATAGGGCGAAGAAATTATGAGCAAAACAGTCGAAGAAATTGTCAAGTTTACAATCAGTTGATTCTGGGAATTTCGTTTTGCATAAAAACTCTTTAATTTGATTTTTTTTTACAATCGGCACAGGTGGGGGACCTTATCCACCAAATATTGACGTATTTTTATGCAGAAAGCTAGCATTTTTGAGTTTTCTTTTTATCAATCGGCACGTTGGAACATTGTATCCGCCGATTGTGATCAATTGGATAAAAAATGAAGAACGTATGGCGATTAATGTTCTTTACGGATCAAGAACATCAAGAACAATCGACCATATAATTGAAGAATATATGCCGGTTGTTGGTTGATGTTCTTCATAAATCAAGAACAATCAGCCATTGTATTAGTGATATATCGACCGATTGTTCTTGAATCCAATTATATTTTCAAAATTTCAAAAAATAAAATAAATTCAAAATGTTTTATGTTTTTATGATCAATCAACGCTTGTAATTTCACATCTACATGATTATTTAACTACTCCGGGTTGAGTTGGTAAAATTGGATTTTATACGTATATTAAGAAATAGACATAGAGTAAAAAAAATCACAAATATTCTCGACTATACTTAATGATATATATTTAATAGTTCATACACAAGTGTCTAAATTAAGTACTGATTTCTAGGCAGAGAGAAAAAAGAAAAAATTATGGAAAAATATCAGTTTTATCAATTATTAATGGACAAGTAAAAATAATATTTTAACAACTAAACCCGGATGGAGAGAGTACTAATTAACACTAATTAAAGTAGTTAACACTAATTAAATTAATTAATATTAATTAATCAAGAACAAATCAGTTATTAATAAAAATATTTTGATAAGGGGATTTTTTACTTCAAAATATATTTTTTAAAAAACTTTTAATGGTAGGCATCAAATTATCTAGGTACTTTTGTTGCTTGTTTTTCTTTGTGATAGACAATATTCGGAAAATGGACTATGTGTAAGACCGATCAATTAATGTATTTGTCACACTCAATATATAAAATCGTATTGTTCTGCTATGTACTCCTATAAACATCTCCAGTAGAGTGTTAAATTTTATATAGAAAAAGGATATTTTATTCATAATTAGTAAAGTAACCAACTTTTGAACCCTTAATTAATAAACTGACCATTTTTTTAGCCCTAACATACTAAATGATTGTTGCGGCAGTACAGGCCGACCTAAAACTAAATGTGCTACTATTTTTTAATTCATTCAAATCTATTGGCCATCTAAAGCTATTATAATTAATTTTGAGTACATTATAGTTAGTTTATAATGCAATTGCAAAATTTTGGGTCCAATTCAAACAAATTTGCATTAGATTTGGAGGAATTTGAAAATCAAGATCGAAATAGTTGTTAAAAGCTTTCTGCAACTACGCAAATTTTTCTTTTTCCTAATATTTCTTGAACGACATCAAGTTTGAGTGAAATTTCGGATCTAAGTTTATAATGCAATTATAAGATTTTGGCTCCAATTTGAAGAAATTTGAGTTCAATGTGAAGAAATTTGAAAACCAACATCGAAATATTTGGCAAAAGGTTTTTGCAACTATAACAAAAAAAAATTCCTAATATTTTTAAACTACATCAAATTTTAGCGAAATTTTAAAACTAAACTGTAACTTAAGTATTTAATTTTATTATGTTCACTCCAACTTGAAGAAATGTGGTATAAATTTAGAGATATTAGAACATAATTAGAATAAAATTGAATTTTAAGCAGTTGCTAAAAAGCCACTACATTTTAGCTCCTATAGTAAACCTATAGAAGCACTCCCTTCAATCGTCCAAAAATGACCTTTCTGTTATTTTTCTCATCTGGGTACACCAAAATGGTCAACCATATTGATTTAGTCAATTACGCTCGTTGAAATTACTACCATATATCCTTACTCACCCTAGGTATCTCTATACTCTGTCGAGACTAACCCAAATTTATTTTTATTTAAATGTCTTCTCTCAAGCAGAGGAGGAGAAGAGCTGCAGAAAGAGACGTTGTTGATGAGAAATCAGTTAGAATGTTTTTGAAGTTTTGAGAAATCATAAGAGGAGACCAATATTATTATATTTAAAAGATTTGAGAAGTTGTGTGAAGATGTGAAAAATCAGAGGAGGAGAGATGCAGAAAGAGATCTTTTTTCATCTTCTTCTTCAGTTGAGTGATCTTGATTTTTGTTAGAGTTTGAAGTATGGGTTGTTTGAGCTTTTATTATTGTTTGAATTGAAATCTACCACCAGCAAAACCTCTTTGTTCCAATTGTTCTTAGTCTCACTCAACTAATCTTAATCTCTTGTTGAGTAGGTAGTTGTATTTTTTTTTTACGATTTTGATTATTCTTAAATTAAATTTATTCAATTTGAGACAATTAGTTTGTGTTAATTCATCTTATATATGTTTGTTTGAACTTATTTTCATGAATTAGGGTTTCTGAATGCTAAATTCAGGATTCTCTTAATTAGGGTTCTTGAGAAATTTGGGGTTTTTATCATATATGAACTTCTTTTTGCTAATTCATGAAGTGGGTACTTGTATTCTTATCTGAATTGAGGATTCTAAATTTCCAATGATAAATTGACAGAGAGAGAATACCCTAGCTTGATTTCAATTTTGGCAAAGAAAAAAATAAGGAAAGTGAATAAAAGTATTTGTTTTAGGCAATTGATGGGTAATTTAGAGTTTATGTGTGGTTAGGACTGTTGGTGATGTGTTAAGAGTTAAAAGTTTAGAATTCAGAGAAGAAAAATACTTGGGTTTATGAGAGATTCAAGCTTTTAGAAGATTTGTGAAGGTTTCGGTGAGATATCGTAAAGAAGATGATGTTGTTGCGTTAGTCTATAGGGAAGAACTAAGAACTTGGTAGTAAGTAGTGACTAAGTTTTAACATGGTTCAACTCATTGGTACCTGGAATGACTTAAATGTCTTTTTAATGGACTAGATAACTAACACATTATACATAATGACTATTACCCGTTTTATGCAGAAAACATGATGAGAAAAAGTCAAACTCGGTCGTTTTATATAATGGCTCAAAAAAAAGATTATTACGTTATTTGTAATTTAAAAAGTTGGCCACTTTATTAAAAAGCCTTTTTTCTATTAATTTCTTCGAGTTTTTTTTTTTTTGTGAATTATAATTATAATGAAAAAATGATTATAATTGATGGCATGGAGGTATAACTGAAAGTGTGGATAAAACGTTTTCCGAGACTTTTTGTTTGTCATGTCACTATGCTTATTTTGTAGGATCTAAACTATTGGAGATGGATATTAAACCATTGAAAGCTTTTTAATGATCAAATTCACAGATATTATTTCGTTGAGTCTTTCGGTCTTTAGATAACTTTGTACAATTGAAGAAAATATTTAAGAGAATATGTATCAAAGGAATACATAAAAAATCAACTGTATATCTTAAAAGTTAATAAGAAAAAGTAAGAAGAGGTGTGTAAAAATAAGTGATTGTAAGGTGAAAAAAAGAACAAATTCTTTTTTAAAAAAATATGAGACTCATCCAATTTTTATATAATATGGAGAATAGTTGCATCTTTAGCTCTCTATTTGGAATAAAATAATATCGTTAAGATTATAGTTGTTTTAAGATAACTCATTTGATATTCATAATGTGCCATTTTTGAACGCATTTGTACTATATTTTGGTATCCAACTTATTGGGTGTCAAACCTATTGAAAAGTGGAGGGTACCAAGAACACCTCCAACGTTTTTGTCACAAAACCTATAAACTTATTACTTGTGTGAACTTCAGTCAAAGATTAAAGCAGACAAGAAGTAGTCTTATATAATCTCAATTAGAGATTTTTAAATCACAAGGATTGATTAACGTACAACTTACTTGTACATTTAATTGTAAAAATTAAAATCAATATAATGCGGAAACTTAAAGTAAAGCAAGATACCATATATTGTTAACGAGGAAAAATGCAAAGCAGAAAAACCCCAAGACCTCTTCCAGTTTAAACAAACATTTAGTAAGCCACTACAAGCACTAGTCTACTACAAAAATCCGATCGTGAATGTATTAGAGACAGAATAAATCCATCGAGCTATTCTACTACAATTGTGCCCTATGTCTCTTGATTCTTGCAAGAACCTATGCACTTGATTCTCCTAGATGATGTCATCTACATCCCCAGGAGTTCCCCCACAGTCCGTCGTGGAGACTAGTGCTACCCTGCCTCCAACATGACGCTCGGTGATTTCCTTTCTTATTCAAGATCAAGGATGTATAAATCAATTCCCTGAATTTAGACGAATCTAAATCCAAGACTAGGGTTTATACTCTTCAAAACTTATGGAGATACCTAAACTTCTATCTACACAAGAATTACAAACTAGATCTTAATCTAAGATGTATCCTTATGTAAAACTTACGAACAAGATTCTGATAGATAAAAGTTATAATCAATCGATTTTGTAGTTTTCTACCAAATTTGGATTTGATCTGTAATCTTGAATGACCTTATATCAAAAGACATGACCTTAGAATAGACAAGATACACAACACAAATAGAGATACATGTTATGAAACTATCTTTCTTTAAGATATGTGAACTTGTGCTTTACAAATCCCAAGTGAAGTCTTTCAAAATCGAACCTTAGATCTCGAAGATCCTTAGGTCTTTTGAGAAAAAAATTTACAACAAAATACTCTAATCCAAAGTTCAAGTTTATCAATTGTCTCCCGTTGTTAGAAATCGAGGTTGTAATGGCCAGAAGTTAGAATTGGATATATTAATAACCATATACGAACTAAATGTAAACTATCATAAACTTTCCATCAGAGTAGTTAATATCATATATCAAACTCATATTGGCAAGGTACGATATATCTTGACAAAATATCATATATCAAATATAATTGGAGATTATGTTAGTCAAAAAGTTTTAATGTATAACATCCACAATATTAAAAAACCAATCAAGTAAGAGTACATGTTCCATATTATTGTCTTTTGCATGATTATATCTTGTTATTTTAAACGAACATACATATTTAACATTTTAAATAAACAGGCAGTTTAACTTCAACGTTGAAAGTGCAAATACGTAAAAGATTAAAAAATTTAACAGTCTATTATTAATATGGATATTGTACGGAAGAAAAACATTTATTTTTAAAAAACGACAATGATAAATGTACCATGGGGTTTTTCAGGAGAGAGATGGTGGACCCATGTCCTAAAATCCATCTCATTCCTAATCCAAATTATAGAATCTCTTTCCTAAAAAATTAACTAGTAGTATAAAACCTATCTCGTGACCCAAAATCAATACTAAGCCAATAAACGCCATAATGACTCGAAATATGCTTTACCAACCTCATGACCCAAAGTTTACACCGAGACCCTAAATTTACCACTTATATCCTAAACGTGCGCACTGACACAAAAATTCCTTAATGACCCCAATCCTACCTTGTTGACATTAAAATCGGTACGTGACCAAAAATTGATCCCTAACCCAAAACTTCCTCGTGACCCAAAATGTGTAACAAAAACCAAACATACCATATTCCTTAATCAAACATTGTGACCAAATATTTGTTAAGTAACCCATACCTCGTGGCACTAATGTTTCATGTGATACAAAATTTATCATGTGATCCAAAATCTACTTTATATATTGGACTCAAAATCTACTACTGTAATGTAAATCCGTCAACCCAACAATCTTCCAGCGTGACATTAATTTGGTAACAAGGTTTAAAATCTTTCATTATGAGTAGAAATTTGTATTATGACCATCGTAACCTTAAATGTGTAATCATGGCCTTAAACTAAACCAATAAACCCAAGACTTAGATACTACTAAGGGCATGTAAAATGTAATTCATTTTTATCTCTCCTAGTGTCTCCCACTTTTGGTTTAATACTAGACAAACGAATTAACAGTTGGATTTAACTAAAAGTAGCAACTAAATTTTTCCCTGTGATTTTACGAGAGAAGAACTTATAAATTGTTGTCGTCTGTACGGACTTTTATTCCTTCATATTATTTTTTGACTACTTGTTTCTTTACTTTTTAAAAGATCCAATGGGCGAGCTAGGTGTAGAATAGTATTTAATGCTCACCATTTCTCG
>JAJJMC010002939.1:9572680-9599025 GCA_023531435.1 Papaver californicum
CATTCCTTCTGGATTAGATTGATTCTCATTCCTAGCTTGAGTATGGCTACAGTTAGCCCTGAATTCTTGCATGAAGTTATTCATCTGAACACTCATAGTACTGATTTGGTTGGACACATCATCCATTCTGTGAGTAAGTCCATCAACTCTACTAGTAACTCCATTAAGCCCTAGTGATAGACCTGCCATTCTATCATTGATACTCATTACTTCACTATTGAACCCAACATATCTTTCTTCCAGATTTGAAATTCTAGAAGTGTGATTTGCCATTGTTAATAGTTAATCATTCACTCAAGATCTGTATGCTCTGATACCAATTGATGATACCTTAAATCTCAAGAACAGTTGTTAATGGAGTTGAAGGAAAATTGTATGGAAATGTATTGAGAGATTTGGAAACAGAGCAAAACAATTTTATTGATTGTAGAATAATATCCTTACAATTGGTTGTGGCTTCTTCTTTTATACCTATGAAGCTCATGTTTAACATGTGAATCCACACAAGGAAACAGACCTAGCCATTAGGCTAACTAACACTAACAAACTAAGCCTTTAGGCTAACTTCTACTAACAACGGCTAACTCTACCACTAAATAACGGCTAATTAGGATCATTAAATGCCTACCCAATCTTAACTAGACATGCGTCTCTATTAGCGCTGAAAATTGCTAGTTACACCCATCTCAACTGTATCGGCAACTCTGGAACTTGAGCACCCATTCTGCATTAGTCCTGGCACCCCAATATAGCCCACAAAACATAACAAACATCACTTCCAGTATGGCCACCACCACTAATAGCATCACCAGCACCAACAATCCTGCCTCAAAGACCACTCTTGAAAACAACCTCTTGCTTCTCCATGAAAGAACCCTGCTCCGTACCCTTTAGAGCATCCACAATCACGCGACGATATCCAACGATCAAAGATCAAAAAATTTGATCTTTGATCCGTCTCAAAAACAACGGGGTATGATCAAGCGAGGGCATAGGATTCCGCTTGAACGTAAGCGAAGTATCAAGATGCCGCTTGAAAAGACGGACGAGAGACTACTAGCTCGCCTGATACAAGCGAGATTCTGCTCTATCGCCTACAAAAAAAAAACACGGGCGGAGTACCAACATTTCGCCCACTAACTAAGCGAAACATCAGAGTTTCGCTGGTAGGAACGAGAGGCCAAGATTTCGTCTATGTATTGTGCGGATAACTCGTGTAAAAATTATGCAGGGCGAGATGCAGGGATACCGCTTGGGTAGAAGCGGAAGCTTGGAATCCCGCTTGGATGAGTAACATACCCGGGCGAAATTATAAGGCCCCGCTTGGTACTAGGCGAGATCTCAAGATCTCGCTATTGTATAACTTTTTTTTTTTTTTTTTTTTTTTTTTTTTTTTGTTGTAAACCCTACCTTTTCTTCCCACCACCAAGCGAACCCTTGGGGTCTCGCCCAACTCCAAGCGGAGCCTTGGGGCCTCGCCCAACTCCAAGCGGACCCTTGGAGTGCCGCCCATGTCCAAGCGACTCGGTAGCATCTCGCCCGTGTAATGAAATTTTAGGCGAAATCTCTGCTATTCGCTTATGAGTAGGCGAGCTTCTGGTTACTCGTCTGGTGGAGCGAAAGTTTAGCGTAACGCTTGAGCTGGCGAAATGTCAACCCTTCGCTCGTATTTTTAAGCGAGATGCTGGTCCGTCGTTTGTTCACAAGCGAGGGAGTAGAGTTTCGCTCGACTATAACTTTTGATCGTCGATCAGCGACTTCTTTTAATCCTGAACAGTGATTTTCAACGATTATAAACTAAATTTAATCGCACCGCTGTGGTTGAATTTTACCGATCATCGATCAAATTAAATCTTTGATCGACGTTTTGATCGATGATTGTGGATGCTCTTAACACTGCACCCACACCACCTCTAATCTTTACTATTATAATGCAAAGACCTCATTTTTGAGGCTTTTTTACTATAACATACCCCTGTACAGAACAAAAGTAAAAATAATATGCGGGTAGATTCGTCAATTTCAACTATACTAAAGAAACCAAAGAATAAAGCAAAACCTTTCTATTACCCATATCTGGATTTTAAGAAAGAAATTTAAATTCAAATTCATCATGTCTTATCTCGAACTTCCAGGAAGAAACATTTCAGATTACGATCCTCTTTCTCTCAAACTCAGTAAGCACTCTCCGTTGCTCTCTTTCCAATTCTACATAGATTCAGATTCATAGAAAGGCAAGGAAATGTTTAAGATTGATGGGTTGTTTTAGTTGGTAGTTGTCTTATTGTTTTTGGTTACGATTTTATCTCATTGTCTACAGGGTTACAATGATATGTGTACTTATTTTCAGGGTTACTTCGTGGGGTTCGGCTTGAAGTTCATAGGGTTCATCCGTCACCGTCAACAGATCCAGGTAGAAACTGAAGTTCTTGATAAGTTATGATTTTAAACTATCAATGTTTCTATTTTTCTTAAAATTACTGCCTGTTTTAAAGATGTTGTCTAATATAATTCCATACACATCTAATATAATTATTGAAGTAGCTATTTGTCTCTCTGGTTTCAATCTTTTGAGCTTACAGATTTTGGACAAACCAAGACTAACAGGGGCAATACAGAGGTATCAATAAATGGATACAAATGGAAATGTAAGTTTCCTTGCGATTTTATCCTGATTTCAATCAATATCTTTTTTGTGTTTTCTTTAATCGTTACTTTTGTGTTGAAGAACGCGAATTGGGTTTGGGAAATTTCCCAAAATCTGAAAAACATAAAATCCTCATTGGATATTTGATTGTTTTATCTTTCGGTGAACAGTTATATAAGAAAAATAATTTAGACAATGCTACTAGCCTGCTACACAAGTGATATAGTCTGAAATCAAGGTACATTCAACATCTAATGAGGCTTTTTCTTTTCTAAGAAAAGAATTTGTATTCATGGTTTCGTTTCAGCAACACTTACTCTAAATTTAGCTCAAGGTTTTATGATGGGGTTGGAGTTTGAGCTAATTCTTTAGTATAGTTTCTGATTCATACAGACAATTCTTCAACGACCGAACAACAGAACATAATTACAAGATGGTTGAATGGGGAATCAAGTTACATCTACAGAACAGACAGTGTTTTATTTGTGGGAAATGCCAGAAAGTTCAAAGGATTGAATACGTGCTTTTAGGTTATACTTGAATTTCGCTAAATATTTATGTGTTCAGTAGGTCCAATTCCTTGCCACTGTTATTATTTTCCTTTTGCATTTTGCAGGTGCTGGATAGAGTTGTACAAGATAAATGTGACATGCTTTGGAAGATTATAGGTGCTTGATAGCGCAAACAACATGGAAAAGTATTTTTTATGCTTCAAAAAAAGAACACATGGAAAAGTATGCTGAACATTGTTTCAATTAAGGTATTGCTTCTTTTGAATAATTCTTTGTTTCTGAAACTCTCAATCTGAAAAGACCCAATTTTTCAGATTGCTCTAAAAGTTAGATCATCTTCTTTTAATCTTCTAATGTCATTTTTTCTGTCTTTTTTTTGTAGAATGTTTTTTTTTTTTTGCCAACAACGGAACGAAACCCAGCTCAACGGCGAAGGTAAGTTTCATTGCCTCATTCTTCCTGATATTTTCTTTTCATTGTGGGGGATTTTTCGCTTCTAAATGTGACGCCTTGGCTTTTGTTGGAATGATGTCATCTCAGATATTGCAGGGCTTAGGACTGTCAATATGTTTGAATTGTATGGAGCAGTCTGTTGTTGGATCTTCCATAAAGATAATTCAAATTGCACATGGAAGGTACATACTTATCTTCTGCAAAAAAGAATTTTGGTGCATTAATAATCGCAATCGGAAGGAATTGTGCACATTGTGCCATTTTGTATGATGGTTATCATGTCTTATGGTATACTATTATGCTTGCACTATTCTTTTTTTTTTTCATCATGTGTCCTTAGCTTTATGGAAAAGAAAACTAAACATGTTATATGAAACCTCATGCAGTCCTGAGTTTAGCAAACTATGTATGTTATGCACAATTTTTTTTCTGGACTCTTAAATTTCAAAGTTAATATCTTAGCTGTAGGGACTTTGGTTGCTCTTTATATTTTTACTGAGTTGGATGTGCAAAACTGATTCACTGATATACAACCTTATTGTTCTGAACCACAATCTTTTACTCTTGGTACTGTAATTTGTATCATTTGTGTGAATTCGGTCTTCATCTATGTACAAAATTGAGTATCAACCAAATGCCTGGACTAGGTGTATTGGCGTATACCAAGATTGTGATTTTGTCACTTTTCCTTTGGTGGGAAATCTTCATTTCTTGCTGTTTGTTTTACGAGACCGTGAACATTAATAATGGTATAAAGGTTTTCTTTTTGCAGGTGGAAGTAATACTTTTACTTGAAAAAGTATTCTTACTTCTTCCTTTGGTAGCGCTCATTCAGTTTGCATTGCATTGATGGTTGTCGCAAATATGGTTTAATTATCCAGGCCTTGAATCCATCATATGAAATGAATAGTTATTGAGCATTTCGTAAAAAAAAAACTTTATAGATCTGTGACTAATGGTCATTGTGTTTCTGGGAAGTTTAGTATGGTACCTCTTTTAATCATGAATTTAATGGAACCTAATGCTCAATCGCACCTGCTACTGTTTGGTGCACAAAAGCTAGCCGAAACTCTTATTGTATGGCCTGCAATATCCCCCGTTGTCTTTGTGTAATTTTTTTGTGCATCTCTCTCTTGCTGTGGAGATTTTCTTTTTACTCTTTTTCATTCTTTCCGTGGAAATATGATCCTGTGCTTGATTATAAATTTGTGAACCAACAAATCTATGGCTATTTTGAATATATTGAACTTATGTGTATCATGTATAACTTAAATAACTCGTGCAAGTGTGCAACGCACATGCACTCTGCTAGTTAACATCTGTTGAAACCACCTCATTACTTTTCTGTGAAAGATCACTATTGAAACCACCTTATTGCTTCTCCCTGGAAAATCACTGTTGAAACCCCCTTGAACAACCTTCTCTAAGTGAAAATAAAAACCTCTTACTACTTGTGAAAAAACCTCTTAACCTCTTGTGAAAAATCATTATTACCCATGAAAAGCCTTTTCTAAAAGCAGCCACTTCACCACCCTAAGCACCAATGCCCGTCTCTGAGATAGGTCACAATATGCAGCAAAACACAGATCTCTTCCTTCGTCAAACCCCAAAAGAAATAGAAGCTAGAAGAGAAAGGCCTAAAGTATAAGTAATGAGTAAGAAAAAATAAAAAAACTAGCTATATACGAAAAAATAAAACAAGTAAAAAACAAATTTTGAACTAAACGAGAAGATCCTTGCTAGGATCTAGTCTTATGAAACTCGATCCGAGCAAAAAAGGAGGAACGTTGATCTACTAAGAGCACTCACAGTGGTGCGAGCAAATAACGCATCAAATTCAAATTTGGTATTTGGTCCGTCCAAATCTAAGCGTAATGGGGTGAGTATATTTGGTGTTTGGTCCGAAACTTTTACTGTTTGGGATCAAATATGATCCCAAAACTGGACCAAACTCAATTATAATCGAGCGTTAATATAGCCGTGCGTCTCGTTCCAGGCGTAACGCTGGGTCTCCGTCTGGTGTCAGGTGTTTAACTAGACGTGCGTCTCATCAGACGGCGTGAACCAAAACTCCGCCACATCAGGCGTTCATCCAAGAGGACGTCCAATGAAGCGTAACGCCAGAAGCACGCATGAAATCAAGCGTTTGGCTGTATTAACGCCTGTGTTGGGCGTTCGGCTGAACGCCTGTAGCGGGCGTGCGCGTAAGAGAGCGCATGTGTATGGGGCGTTATTCTAAACGAGCGCCTACGCAGATAGCCATTGAGATTTGTTACCGTTGATCAACGACTATTTTTTGGTTTATATTTTGATATACCTAAAAATGAATTTATACCCTTTCGTTCCCATTTCGAAACCACGCCTTTCACATTTCAAATAACCTAATAATACAAAGATTATTTTTATCTTTCCTTTTCATAATTATGGCTTACGAAAATTTTAGTATTAATGCAGAGAATTTTACCATAGAGGAAGATTTATCCCTTTGTCGAAATATAGTATTATATTATCCAACAAGGGGTCATGAACGTCTGATGAATGGTTCAATGAGCATGGAATGGTTAGAACATATCCATGCTAACTTTTGTAATGAAACCGATAACCCCAATAACCGGAACATAACAGGTCTTTTTTGTCGATTTCAGGAAATAGGTAGGGCAGTACTACATTTTTCAACTTTAACCGCTAAGGTGAATGAAAGAAGAATTAGGAATGAAACTGATGATGAAGTTGTTGCCAGATTTCTGGAGGAATGGAAAAGATGAAAAGGTTCAGATTTCATGTACCAACCTCATTTCGAGATCCTAAAGGTGATGGAAAAATACAACCCTTTTGTGTTGATTGTTCTTCGAAGATGTTTAGATCGTCATCCAGGGCGTCATACCACCTGTTGAAGGTTTGATTATAGGTTTTGTAGGTATATCTCTTTGTAAATCCTCACAAGACATAATTCGTCCGTTGGAGCCACCTAATGGTTTAAAGGCATGTTGCACATGCTTAGTGCAACCGCGACTCCTGCGAAAATGAGATATCTTAACATCTACTGATGTATTGTTGTTCTAAATAAGTGATATTTGTTATTTATGATACTTCCGTTAATTTATTCATTCAAACATAGTTAGCATATTGATTATACAAGAGCTAAAAAATATACTTAAACTCACTTTCGCAGGCATCGCGGCTGCACTTAGCATGTGCAACAATCCTTTAAACCCCTAGGTGCCCCTAGCGTCCGAGTGGTGTCTCGGCGGGTTTATAAGAGATATACCCACAAAACCTATCCGCAGGATTTATAAATTGTTATTCCTCACCAAAATCTGACCATAAGTGTTCGATCAAGTCATTTCGCAAACGAATATGCGTATCTTTGTTGTGTATTGCACGTCGGCGTTGCTCAACTCTCATTCTCGAAAGTTCAGCAGTATTTTGTCTCGAAATATTTACCGGTGCATGGTTGCTACGTTGATCATATTCATGTAGCCAATCACCGGGTAATCGTTAATCCTCCACTATCATATTCTGTAAAATGATAACATTTTTCATGATATATGCAAGTACGTCTGGATTCCACATTCTTGCAGGTTGCTTGACGATGGCAAATTGATTTTGCAGTACACCAAAACCTCGCTCAATATCTTTTTGGAAACCCTCTTGCATTGCTGAAATTTTTTGTTTCTTCTGGGAATCTGAATGTTTAATAGACATCACAATTAGGGGTGAACACGGTAACGATTTTCCACGGAAACCCGCCAAAACCGAACCGAATGGCCCAAAACCGAACCGAACCGTTTACTAATGGAACGGTTATGGAAAAAAAAAATGGGAAAACCGGTAGTCACGGTTTCGGTTTTGGGTTGGGTCAAAAACCGAACCGTTTACCATGGAAAATCGACTAATGAGAGCCGTTCATCTAGATTTTGATAGATCTAATCTAGACCCTTCAATCCCCTTGATATATAAGCCTAACCTAATTTCTAAACCTAATTTCTCTACTCATTTTTTGAGCAGCAGCCTCTGCCTCTCCGCCTCCAAGTTCTTCTTCTTCTCCTCTCGTCCACCATCACAGATTCACAGCCACCACCTTCTCGTTCACCATCACATCCACCACCTTCTCGTTCTTCTTCTTCATCCTCTGCTACTTCTGCCTCTAGCTCTAAGAGTTTATGATCAAAAAAAAATAAAGTTATCTCTCAATTTTTTTTATAAAAGTTTATGATCAAAATTAATGAGTTGCTGGAAAAAATGATGATAATTACTTAAATTAGGTATGTATTTCTATTCTATGTTATTCTTAATCTTCTTTTTTTCTTGCATTTTCATAAGTTGAAACCAAGGGTTTCACTAATTTGGGGAAATTTGTTCAGGTATGAATCCCAACCTCTGGGTTCAAATTCAACTGTTCACTGTTCACTGTGTTCAGGTATGAATCCCAACTTCTGAGTTTCAAAGGTTTTCAATACAATCTCAGTATTTGTGTTTGATTTGGTTTTTTAACAGAGGGAGTATTGTATGCAAAGAAGGATTTTCAAGGTGGGTTGATAGCATTGAGGGTTCCCAAGGTAAATCTTCTAAATCCTAACTTTTTTTTTTTTTCCATTTTCCTGGTAGATCTGTTGGTATATGTTTCCTATGACAGAAATGATGTTGGGTTTTTGGTTTGATTGTCGAATTTAGGGGCTTTCATGTTTAATCTGTTGATTTAGTTTTTATTCTTATGTTTTCTACACCATGAATTTGATGATTCTTGTTCTGCGTTGGTATTATCTTGTATAGATTCAATGATTGTCCTTCTACTTGGGGTTGTCTTGGAGAAGCTCCTGAAGGTAGCATTAACAGTAAGATTCATAATTGATTTCTTTTCCCTTATCAGACAGGCAATGTCATACTTTGCTTGGAAATAGTCTAACTGAATTTTGATGCAGGGATTTGATAATCTTAGAAGCCAGAGTGTTGCACCACCTCAATGCACAATGCGCAACATTTATGACAGGTGAGATAATTAGAGCCATAACCCATTCATGTGCATTATATACTTATTTGTTTGTAAATGCTAGCAGTACTGCTCATACTCAGATGGTAAATCAAAAGCTCACATGAACATGTTTTGGTTCATACTTTGACAACATTCCATGAGAGCCTATTTTCACCATTTTAATACTTTATCCTTTTTTTGCTTGCAGGAACCGCCTTCTTATGTTTTCTATTCTTATGTTTTTTGTACATTACATGGTGGGATAATTGATGGACAGGGAAATATCAAGCTCATATGTGGCCGAAAGGTTGCTTTCATCAATGCAGGAGAGGGGAATGTTACCATATTTTGTGCTTGTGTTGTGAAACATTGTAGTTTTTGGTCATTTGGATGGTTTAATGAAGAATGATTTTTTTTTTTTTGAATTTTTCATTTTCAGTTCCACGAAACTGACAGAATCAACTGGTTAACCGAAACCCGTTGAAAAAAACCGAAACCGAGAGAAAACCGACTAAAACCGAACCGACGGTAAACGGAACGGTTATGGAAAATTATTTGGAAAACCGACCTTGCCGGTTTCGGTTTTGGTTTGGCACAAAACCGAACCGAAACCGGCCATGTACATATTCACAATAGTAGCAATCTCTGGGTATATTCCATCACCAAGATAATATCCCATATCATATTGATGTCCGTTTACAACAAATTTCACAGGGGATGCTTTCCCGTTGATAAGCTTTTTAAAAATATAAGAATGATTTATCACATTAATATCATTGTTAGAACCAGGCATACCAAAAAATGTATGCCAAAACCAGAGATCATATGACACCACTGCCTCCAGCATAATACTTTCACTCCCTTTGTACGTAGTGTAAGCACCTGATTCTGCCGATGGGCATTTATCCCATTTCCAATACATGCAATCTACACTACACAACATCCCTGGAAATCCCCTATCCTTGTTCTCATTAAGAAGCAGTTCAACATCACGCTTAGTTGGTGTGCGCAAATATTATTTCTCATACAAATGCACAATCGTCTTACAAAACCTACGAGTTGCTTCCAAAACAGTGGTTTCTCCAATCCGTAAGTACTCATCTATTGCATCGGCCGCACATCCATAAGCTAACATTCGTATTGCTGCTTTAATTTTCTAATGAGGGGTTAGTCCAGGAATCCCAACAACATCTTTTTTTTTGATCAAAATAATTATTTACTTCTACGACATCTCCCAAAATACGGTTGAACAATTCTCGCTGCATTCTAAATCTTCGACGAAGAACATTAGGTGGAAACGTATGGTTTCTGCAAAAGTAATCTTTCCAGAGAAGTTTTTGCACCGGCCTCACGTTTTCTTGGTATTTGGATACGAGTATGTGGCATGTTCATAGTTGAAACGATCAATCCCAAAGTGACTGCTTGGTTATTTTGTCTCAATGAAACCAAATCTTAGTCTGATAAGTACAAACTATTATTATCATCATCATCAGAAGAAGAAGAAGAAGAAGAAGAAGAAGAATGAGGAAGAGGAGGAGGAGGAGGAGGAGGATGAATAGAAGAACAAGAAGCATAATAGTGATTGTTATTCTC
The DNA here is from genome assembly GCA_023531435.1 of Papaver californicum. Lineage (NCBI taxonomy): Eukaryota > Viridiplantae > Streptophyta > Magnoliopsida > Ranunculales > Papaveraceae > Papaver > Papaver californicum. The sequence goes on from JAJJMC010002939.1 coordinate 9,582,858, forward strand.
ATAATATGCCATTGGTTGGTGATATTTGTAGTTTTGGTTTGTGTACTTGGAGAATCGAGTGTTCAATTTATAGGCATATTAAGATAAGTCTTTGAGTTTTGATATGACCAAACACTCTTGGTATTTTAAAAATTAATTGAGTTGAGGCAAGTGGGGTGAATAGACGCATCAAACATAAGAAATGTCGGTTGAGAAGACAAGACCAAGCAGAAAAAACGACAAAAGAAAAATTAAATATCTTTTTGAAATGACAATATAAAACAGATATAAAGGACAAAGCAAAGCTTAAAAATATCTATGACAACACAAAGCAGGTAAAGGACAACGCAAATGTAAGAAAAGTCTTTTGAAATGACAATTCAAATCAGACAAAAGATATATCAAAGAAAAAAATATTTGTTCAGATGACAATACAATGCAAATGAAAGACTACCCATCCGTATCTTGATTCCCGGGCGCCGAGTGCGGGGGTATAAATGGAGGCAAAGATGATCTGGATGTGTAGTTACTTGATTGCATTGTTGATGATGATCCCTGACCCATGGTATTCTACATTTGTGGTGGCAAAGTTTGAGAAAAAGTGCCAAACCCAATGGGTGGTTGTTGTTGACGAAAATGGGTCAGCTGTAACTCCAAATTGTTGATGTGAGTTTGTTGACCCCGTATTTCTTCATCTTTTGCCATGATAAACTCCATCCTCTCATTCGTTTCATTTAACGTAAACTTACGAAACTCTTGCGTAAAATCAACATATTGTTGAACCAAACCATAAGATTCAACCTGTTATGAAAAAAATTAATCACATTCTCACCCATTTTTATATACTCAAAAAAAAAAAACAATGGCTTGTTGTATACTTACGTATGATAATTGTTGTTGATGCGGAATGGGTACATGTTCATCAGGTCCTTGGATGTTGTGTTTAATACGGTCACCAGCATACCCGTATGTTTCAACCTCCCAATCGACTTTGGTGGCATATTTCTGCAAGTTAGTTACATGTCGCCAATACTCCATATACAAATCATACGTAACAACATGCACAAATTGATTTGCAGGGACCACTTCGTTTTCCCTTAGCTCGTTAGCTTCGTCATTGGTCAGGTTGCTAACACGAGTAGGCGGGTTGCTGGGAACGCCCCATGTACAATGGTTTTGCCTCTAACACCATTCTTCGAGATACACCTTATTTTGTGAAAAGAAAATAACTATCAACAAATAAACCAATCAATTAACCGAAATTCCAAGAAAATAAAAAATAATCCTACAAAATAAATTATCAACTCACAGTGCCTAGCCAAGTGAATATAACCCCTTTCTCTGAGAGCTCCGTTGCTTTCCGTCCAATATCAGTTTCAAGAACTAAGATGATGGAATCCCACAGTTGTCAGGTCACATCGTCTACAGTCAACTGATTAAGAAAAGTCCTTGACCGAACAATATCAATACTCTTGCTGCTTGTACCCTTCCACCGAGAACTTCTAGGCCACACTGCTTCACTTTCACTCATTGGGTTCTTTGGTCGACATATGCCTAGATATTCGTACCCCCAAATCTAGAATGTGAAGATAACCAACGAAATAAATAAATAAGCAACAAATAAACATTTAAAAGAAATATAAATAAGACTAAGAAATTTACCTCCAATATTTGGAAGGGTCTGGCTAGTGACTTTTGTCCCCTGCCAGATGCGGCGAGACCAGAATACAATTTTGCAAAAGCAGCACTACCCCAGTCATAATTTCCAACTGCATTTAGATCCTCAAAAGCAGCTAACCATCCAACATCAATATAGTTTTTTGCATTAGAAAAGAAAAATTGTCCCAAAACATACATACAAAAGGCTTTGGCCACTCTCCCAGCAAGTATCCTATCATCGTTAGCCGCAACCAACTTTCCTGGATCAAAATATGTGCTCAAAAATGCAACCGTAATTGCATCTGAAACCCATTGGTTGAGAATATGTTCTCTTTTATAAGCTTTACTATCTTTAATTTCTGGAAAAACATGTGCTCGAACATATTCAAATTGGTACTTTGCCGAGTCATACGGAATACCACTACCAATACCAATACTTAGTCTTGTCAACATGACCCAATCAAGCGGTGTGAACCCAATCTCACCATAGGAGAAGTGAAAAGTGTTCGTGGTATCCTAAAAACGCTCAACAATGTAGTCAATCAATGCATGTGACGAATCTACTACATCCATAGTCAATAAACAGTCCCATCTTGCCTTTCAGTAATGTAGTTAACCCTAGGGCTGTGTTTAGTAATACCTGCATAGGTCTGAATGACCGATTTGAGGGAACCACGATGTAAATACTTGAATTTTGAATCGATTGAATATGTAATATTCGTCGATGCGTGACCCTGAGCATTTTCCACAACAATATAGTTCGCCAACCCGGGAACATCGACCATTTGTTCAGTACTAGGGTCTACTTCTAGATCCTCAACAGTTTTAGCTTTCTTGTTCCTCTTTTTTCGACCAACGAATCTCGACGTGACATTGCTCAACATCTGTACAAACATTACATACAAGTTTCAAAATCAAGAGTAATCCTCACAATGCACAAATATAAAACTCTACATTAATCCATAAATCTACAAAAATACTAATTTCATCATTACAAAAGTAATTATCTAATTATATAATCAAATGTACAAACATACATAAATCAACCAAATTACAAAATTCATGATTCACAAAATAGTCCACTACTAATCAAATCATCAATTGTACAAAAAATCATCATAATTCCCTAATTCTATAATTCCATAAACATTCATTGTAAAACATAAACATTCTTAGTTCCCAAATTTCAAAGACAATCAAGTCAATTAATCATAAAATTAACAACAACCCAACTCAAATTAACCAACAACTTAATCAGTTATAACTTCAATTCAACAAATTCTCATCAATTTTTTATACCCAATTTACAACTTCCATAAACCCTAGAAATATACCCAATTCCAAAATTACAATTTCTAAAACCTAATTTGTATATTTCATAATCATATGTTTAATCTTTAAACATATATATATATATATATATATATATATATATACAAATTTAATTAACAAAACATTATAATAAATCATAATCTAAACCTATGAAATCAATTATAATTTATATCAAAGTTTAAGTTTATTACCTTGCTTGCTTTGAAATAATCTTAACTTAGATTACTTGGTATCAAATCTGCCAAGTTTTTGCAAATTTGAAAAAAGACTGAACTTGATTTGGAGGGAGAAATGGGTTTAGCAAGTGGAGTGGTAGGCGGTTGATTGGAGTGCGTCTGTTTGTGAAGTGTTCAGGAGAAAATGAAACTGTGGAGAGGAGAAGAGAGATGTGCGGGAATATATTGGTCCTCCCCATCAGGCGTTCACCCAGCCGTCCGCCTGGTGAGACGCGCGTTCGGCTAGGGATGCGCCTGATGATTCAAGCGGATGGCTAAGCGTGCGCCCGTCCTTTTTCGCACACGAACCAGCTGCACGTGTAAAAAAATGATTGTGCATGTGGCTATGATAGCGCCCCATTAGGCGTTTGGCTAAAAGAGCGCCTGTCTCTGGGGCGTGCATCTAGGGGTGCGTCTATCATCAGGTGTTCTTTTGGGTAACGCCTCCCATCGAGCGTTCATCAAGCGTCCGTCCCACCCAAACGTTTCCACAGACGTACTCTCGTAAAACTAGACGTATACCTAGTTGTGCGCCCAACGCCAGACGTTAGCTTAGACAACCGTCCGATCAAATTTTACTTCGTAGCGTTTCAGGCGGAATAAAGAGTATAATTTTTACTCTTTGATCGGATGGTCTAGTCGTCCCACCGTGGATGCTCTGAGTCTGTCTAGAGTTTGGAGGGGTAGAGAGACGAGAGGAGTGGAGAGGAGAGGAGAGGAGAGAGAACTTCCACCTCGCATTTATGCATCTAAGATTGAACAAAATCTGAAACGATTGTCGTGTCTACACTCTCTTGGCAGACAATGACTACAGATTACAACTAGTCATTCAATAACCTTCTTTCTTCGCTTTAACGAATTTGGTGCTCTACCACAGTAAACATAAACAGAAAACAGCTTTTCTGACCATTCAAGAAAAACAAAACTAACAAACTTCTCTTATTTCTTCTCATTGACTCAACACCACACCCCGTTGTCCTTTTACTCCCTTGCAGTCCCTAATTTACTGTTTAATTAAAGTTAAATCGTAATTTAATCTTATTTAATTAATAAGATCTCGACGTGAAACAATATGTAGTACAGAATTATACGTTATCCCAATACTAGTGTAGTATCAAGCTGTATTATATTAACATACTACTTGGCCCACCTCATTAAAGTGTGCACGAAATGTGCGGCAAGTTTTTTGAATTAGATATTCTTGACCATCTGATCAAAATCAACCCTGTTATCTAAATGTGGGTCCCACTGTCAATGGGCAAAGAAATCCAAGAGTCGGGGAGTATCCAACGGCGAGGGCTAAATTAGTCAGATTTACACACTTTCACTTGTTCACGTTATAACATTTTAACTATTTATAAAACTTACCCTTAATGAAGTCTTAAATTACACCCTTTTCTTAGGTGATTGATTGACGTGGCAGATGAGATGAAGAACACGTGGATTAGGGCACGATCACATGAAATTGGAAGTGAGCCGGATGAATCGAGAGTGTAAGTCATGTTTGCCCGCGCTTAGGGTAAAGTTCATGTCAGGTAGTATCCAGTATTTGAAAGTTCAAAATTAATTTCTAGAGAAAGAGAGAGAGAAAGTAAAGAACTAAACCAATACCAAAACCAAAACCTCCTTCCTCCTCTCTCTATCTATCCATCAGACACCACCATTATTTTTCAGTCACTGTTTTAGAAGGATCAAGAAATTTCACAACTCTTACCTTTTCCCCCTCTAGAAACTTTCTCTTTTCATCAAAATTTCACTTCATTTCTCTTTCTCTCTCTGTAAATTTCTTGGTAGCTTTAATTTTGGTTTTAGTTGTCTAAATATCTATTGGAGATCCAAAAATATATATTAGATTTGATCTTTCATCAATGTATTGGAAGGTTAAGCTAAGATAAAAAAAAATATGAATATCTAGATTTCCATGCATTCTGTGATTTTCCATGGTGAGAGAACATTTGTGTGTCATTTCTACTCTGAGATTTCCGATCTAGTTATAGTTTCTGAAAATTTATGATTGTGTAAATAAAAGTTAAGTTGAAAAAAATGGAGAGATATCAGCAGAAGAGATCTTATGGAAGAGATAAACAACAACATTATCAATCATCAACTAAGGTTAGAAACTATTCTGATCCAGCAGCTAACGTGATTTACTCTCAAAGACCTTCTACAGGTGAGAATGTTTCTTAAGGGCTTTTTTTTTAAACCTAATTTCTCTCTACTGTTTTGGTTGAATTTTGATGTATGTTTATTTTATTATTTGTGCTAAAGTAAGTTTGTAAAGAAATTTGTATTCATTGTGCTTTCCTTTATAGTGGTGTAAGCATGATTATGTTTATCGTGGTTGTAATGATGGTTTACTATGTTGATTTTGTGCTTTTCATGATGTTAGTTTGGTTCATTTTCTTATTGGGCTATTCAAAATCTCAGTTTAAGTATGCAGTAGGAGTTTTATTTTAGGTATTTGTATTTGTTTTGTTAGGTTATCTAACTTTCAATAATTAGACTTCTTGTCAATGGGGCCAATGCTAAAAAACAAAAAGAAGAATCAACTGGGACCTGTATTCTACTGTTAATAAATTCCAGGGGTTGTATACTTGTGTTTGATTAGATTGACTTATCATTTTGTATTTCACTATTCATTTCAATGACATAAAAGGTTCATTTCCAGGAAATTCTCAAATAAGAAGACATGTAAATGCTTTGGATGCGGTATCTGATACGGGTTCTTGTAGTAGCGGTCTAAGTGAGGACGATTCTGTAAGTTTGTTAGTGAGATTTATATTTGGTTTTTCATTTCCTTTTCTGATTAATAAAGTGGTGCAGAAATTGATTAGTATGAGTTTTTGCAGAACTTGAATATCTTGCATCTGATTCGATTTGATTTTTTTTGTTTGTTGTAGTTTGGGTTTGAGTTGAGACAGGGTTCTACTAGGAGAAGTAGTGGAACACGGATAAAGAAACTATTGGCAGAAGATATGACTAAGGAGATGGATTCCAGACGACGTTCACCCAGTGTTATTGCACGTCTAATGGGTCTTGACATGCCACCACCCGAGCAACCAACTCATAAACAAGAGAAAAAGTTTTCTGAGAGTTATAAAAGGAGAACTTCATCTATTGGTTTAGGGGAGAAAAAGTCATCACAAGATGCTAGGTCATCTCGGACCAATAATAGAGATACTCAGGAATTCAAGGATGTCTATGAAGTCTTTGAAACATCACAAGCTCTGAAGCATGGCTACCCAGCAGGTCCTAAGGAAACAACAAGCTCGATGGTAAGTGAGGCTAAGATGGAATACATAAGGCAGAAGTTTATGGATGTCAAACGTCTCTCCACTGACGAGAAACTTCAGCATTCAAAGGAATTTCATGATGCATTGGATGTCTTGGATTCTAATAAAGACGCTTTGCTGAAATTCTTGCAAGAACCAGATTCTCTGTTCACAAGACATCTCCATGATCTACAAGGTATTCCCTCCCCTCCGCCATCAGGGCACATAACTGTTTTAAAGTCATCCAATGCCCACAAGTATGAGAAATGGAAATTAGAGAGAGAACAGTGGAAGGATGATATAAGTTATTCTAGAAAATCTCTACAGGTTGGTGGTATTAGTCACTCACCAAATAAACATAATGTTCGCACTTCAAGCAAGGTGTCCAAAGTTCGAGCTGAAAAAAAGAATGAAGCGTCCCTTCTCCCAACACGGATTGTTGTTCTGAAGCCAAATGTTGGATCATTGCAAAAGCCATCACGACTTGTGCCATTTCCTAATTCTCCGGAAGACCTTAACTCAGCTCATGGGAAACATAGAAGTTCCGAGAACCGGGCTGCAGATATGAGGGACCGGAGGCTGTCTGCAAGAGAAGTTGAAGTTTTTAAGCATAGGGCTCATGGATCTGTGGAGATTGCAAAGGAGATTACAAGACAAATGAGGAACAATGTCAGGAGCAGCAGCTCAACAAAAGTTGTGAGCTCTGGTCCTGGAGGATATGGTGGGGATTATAGCTCTTGCACAAGTTCAGTTGATGATTCAGTCGCTGATTCTGATGCGAGGAATCAGAGCAAATTCAGTCCATCAGCATCCTATTCAACCGAGTCATCTGTTTTCAGGGAGGCCAAGAAACGAATCTCAGAACGGTTGAAAATGACCAACGGTTCTCAGAAAGTGCGAAGGCCTAGTAGGAGCAATACACTGGGTGAAATGCTTGCTATGCCTGACAGAGAAACAAGGCCTGCAAATCAGGAAGATAACTCCGACAGATTGGCTTGGAATGACGGGGTTGCAAAATGGGGAACTCCTTTGGGTATTAGCAGTAGAGATGGTTGGAAGGATGAGTATGCCAGAAGCCTCCCAAGGTCCAGATCCCTCCCATCATCATCTACGGTTTTAAGCCCAAGAAAAGTTATCAAAGATGGAGCTTTTGGCAGTGATAGATCTTCATTTCCGAAGGAGGCTATAAATAGGGGCTCAAATCAGTCGAGGAGGCCCGAATATGACCATCGAGAAGGGTTCTTCACCAAAAACAGCATAAGATCTGGGAGAAGAAGGTCTAATTCGTTTTCGCATGCAGTTTTAGAGTATATTCCTAGCCTGCAGGAGGCTCATCTTAAACAAGATGAACTAAGGGTTAATGAAAAGAATGATCTATTGGAAAGTACTTCTATTGCTCTTGCTCAATCTGACGGTGATCCAGATGTTACATCACCAATTACTATTGAAATTGCGTGTGACATGCCTGGGGATGCTGAGATGTGTTGGAACCAAGAAAGAAAAGATACTGAAATGGGCTATAAGTCTCTTGCAACTCCTGAACCAAAAACCAGTGCCTCGTCATTGATAGATGAAAACTCCGTGGAGACTGATCCAGATGCTCCAGTTCACGAGGTTTGTTTTATTCTCTTTATTATAGTCTTGCATATTGGAAATCGCAGGAAGATATTAATGCTGAGTATTCATATTATATAGTACGGATTAAAATATTATGTATAGAATGTGAATTTTGTTTGCTTGTTTAGATGTGCTTCTTAGTTGTTCATGCTGGTTTGAGTTGTTTGATTCATTAGTTGGATATCATAAGAAGTTTTTTTTTAGTATGCCAAGCTAGTCGTTGTTTGTACTAGTTTCGTTGGTTCTTGTTCATTTCCTACGTTACTGCTTCCTACTGAAAGGGTCACTTATTAGTTTCAATCCATTTTGTTTTCAAAGTGCAATATTATCTGAAGAGACCCAGCTTCTTTTTGATTTTAAGACTTGACGCCATAAAATCATTACTCTGCTTACGATACATTCTGGGTACCTTGACACTTGTGATGCGTAATGAGAGTGGTTAATTGTTGCACTTGAGATGCAGTAGCTTTAAAAAGTACATCATCTCTCGAGATTAACTTTTTATTAACTAGAAAGTCATGGGTAGTTCTCAATAACACACGCAACCGGATCTGTTTTATAGCTTCATTCCACTTCGATTTGGTCTTTCCTGTTATTTTTCCCCTAAGGTGCTTTAGATTCTCTTTTGCTTTGTTCGCATGTTCATTTCTTAAATCGATATAACATATGGTGTCTGTTTGGAAAGAGGTTCCTTCCTTGACTAGGGAAAAAATGGTTGGGAGGAAAGATAGTGTTGTGTTATAATTTTTTATTTCTTATTATTTTACACGTAACAGGACATCTAAGACTGATTCCTGTACCCTGATTTTTTCAAATTGGAAAGTTTGTCTATTATATTGGTAGATGTTGTTTTCCTCATATTTTGTTTAAACGAAGACAGTTAGTAACCATGTTTACTGCCTCCTTAGTATAAACATGGGACCTAGGTTAGCGAGTGAGTATTCTATCAAGTCTTGTTCGAGTAACATTGCTTCTTTTTCTCGCTTATGGTGGATACCTCTTCTTATATGCCTCAAATAGATGCCAATTGGTGAAATTCTGATGCACTTGCTAAAGTAACTTCATGTATTTCCTTTATCTTCTTTTTTGCCAGTAAACCTCTTTTTTTATGTCTCGTAGACTTGTTTTGTGATGCAGAACTGTATAAATCTGTGATGATTTTAGTCCTTATGCATCTTCCTCTCCATTTAATTTCTTCTATTTCTTTTATGCTTACTCTATAGATTGATGAATTAGCATGTTTTGTCTCTTTAAGTTTGGGCTGAGCCTTTTACTTCTCTTATTTTTAATATGAAATGAACTGCTGAGCTGCATTATATATCCTTCTGTATGGTTGTATGAAACTTTTGAATAATTCCGTTTACCTCTTTAATCGATTTAGCTGACTGATTTTTCAAATATTTCAGAAGTTCTCAACTGAAGAAGCCCCAGAGGAGAGCTTGCATTCCACAAGAAATCCTGCGACTGAATCACAATCTCCTAGGTGCTCCAAAGAAGCTGAACAGCCTAGTCCGATTTCTATCCTTGAACCTGTGTTTGTAGATGAGGCCTCACCTGATCCTGATTGCTTCGGGAGTGTCAGTGCTGACCTCCAAGGTTAGTAAACTAAATACTGGTACTGTTTCCTTTGATCATGAGATCCCCGAGCAATAGCATAGACTTTTTTACTTTGGTGTTGTAGTTATAGCTTGCCTTCCCCAGATGTGATAGTTCTAAAGGTGTTCGTCATCGAAATGCACGGGGAACAACTATTATTTCTTGGTATTTCTTAATGTCTTAACCTCTCTGCAGGTCTCAGAATGCAACTACAACTTTTGAAGTTAGAATCTACAGAAGATGCTTACTCAGAAGATATGGAAATGGCTGTGTCAAGCGATAATGAAACTGGAGAAGGGTCTGTGGGTTTCTCAAATGAGAAAGGAGATCTAATAGAAAGGCTTAGTGGCGAAAATAGCAGGGACTTCTCCTATCTAATTGACGTATTAGTTGGCTCACAATTTCTTGATGCGGACACCGATATGCAACTGACAATGTGGTATGCTCCAGATTGTCCACTTAATTTATCTGCGTTTGAAAACCTAGAAAAAAAGAAGTATGGTGGAGATGCAACAGAATGGCCAAGGTCAGAAAGGAGACTATTATTTGACAGAATAAACTCGGAATTGATTGAGATTCTTCAGCAACAGGAAGACCCACATCCATGGATAAAAGCAACACGAAAAATAGGACGTGCGTTGAGAAAAGAACCACTTGAGGAAGAGCTGTGGGAGTTGTTGTTGATTAGCGAGAGAGAGGAAGAGTCGGCAGAGAATGTGATGGTTTTGGGTATAAGGTGGTTGGAATTGGGAGGTGAAATTGATGTGGTGGGTAGAGACATAGAAAGATCTTTAATGGATGAATTAGTAGTAGAGTTTCTACTGAGTATGTAAAAAATTTTGGACTACCCAAATTTAGTTTTTTTTGTATCGGACACCAGATTATTATATATACCGGTAAAATGTATAAAAAGTTTCAAACAACTTTTTCGTTTACATCATGAAAATAAACTGCTTCATCCAAGTTTGAACTGGAGACCTTCAGTGTGTTACACACTGTCGTGATAACCAACTACACCACGAAACCGGAAACTGGTAGTCTTGTGTTGTTTATTAATATAATACTAAATTCTCACAAGTCACAAGTTACAACTTTGCACGTTCTACTAATTTTTCTAGTAAACTTCCAACAAGTTGAAATTGTTTTTGGGTACATTCAACGTTGTTACATATCGGATTTCGGTTCGTATCGGTCGAGAGCGATACACTGGTACGCCGGTATATCGGGAAAATTTCGGTTTAAATATCGGTAAAATATCGGTCCACATATTTTATACCTATAATTTTATGAAAAAAATACTAGTTCTATAATTATAAATATATTTTAACACGTTATAACAAACGTTTTTTCACAAAGTTTAGAAAGAAAAACTAGTAATCATCTAAAATATATCGATCCATAGATTTCATACAAAGTTTAAACTGGAAACATAAGAAAAACAAGAACAACTTCAAAGTTCATCGTCTAAAATGCTAATTAAACAAGGATATTACAATTCTAATCGAAATCATTAGATTAATTGTAGATATTATCATATCCATATATAATTCTAAAATATTATAAAAAATACGAGTAACAATTGAAATCCTAAAACAAGGATTTTTTTTAAAATTTTGTTTTATTTGATTTTTCAAAAAATAAAAAAATAAAAAAAATCGGCCGATATTTCGGTCCAATATCGTTGGCCGAAATTTCGGATTTCTTCTTCATTTCACCTCGAATTCCGAAATTTCGGCGAAATTTCAGTCGAAATTAACTACATAGGGTACATTAAAGAAAAATATATTCAATTGTCTAGAATCGACAAGTTACCCTAATACGGTTACTTATTATTCTTAGTCGATGGAAGGATTTTGTTTTGCAGGAGAAATTGATGTTAGGTCGGAGCATAGAGGGTTGCAAATAAAAGATGGTTAGTGTTTATACTTACGTCAAGAATGTAAAGTTGACGAGGCTTATAATCTTTTGGTTGAAATGCCAGTTGGAGGTATGGGGGTGAACTCTCTAAGTTATAGGATGATGGTTGACGGTTTTGTTGGGTTAGAGAATTTGAAAGAAATTAACTACGGGTTTTGACGGCGTTGGCGTGCAAACATTTTCTGAGACCATAGAGTTTGGTGGAAGGACTTGGTGAGGAAGGGTAGTTGAGTGATGCTTGTTTTGTTTTGGAAGAGATGGGGAAAAAGAAGATGAAAATTAATCGAGTTCTAATTGAAGATACTTGCAAACGTAAATAAAAATAGACACTTCAAACGGTTGTGTTAATGAATTAGATTGCAGATATTTGGTAATTAAAATAAGAATTACTGGTGTTTGGATAACATGTCTGGAACACATAAATTTTTTACTACAAAGATAGTAAACTAAAGAAATTAGTTCAGGTTTCTAACTAACACAATATAACTAAGAAAAAGGAAGATACAAGATACCAAATCCATTTCATCAGCTCCACCAATTAACAATCCAGTATATCTCTCTCTTTATAACTCCTACACTACCGTTTCTTATATAAACAGTCAAAACTCTTAAAAACTTAAAATCATCATCTCAGAACTAAAGAAAACCTTAAAAAAATCATTTACCACCTTAAAACTCCTTACGGTTGAAGATGAAAAATCACAAGCTCATCTCTACAGCATTCAAAGCTATAACTTGCTTTCTCTTGCTAACCCTCACTTTCACTTCTGTTACCTCTGCTAGGAAGCTCTATGAAGAGGAGTCACCAGCACCAACGGTAGCACAAGAGACATCTAATCCAATTGATACACCTATGACCGAGGTACCTTCGTTGGCAGCACCACCTACCGAGGACCTAGTAGAGACTCCTATCGCGGATGTATCTCCTGTAGCACCTGTTGCTGATATACCTTCTGTGGTAATACCCCAGTTCGAGGGCCCAATAGATATTCCCATCAGTGGGGTACGGGGTACCACTGGTAGAGACAGCAGCAACTCCAGGCCCGGTCGTGGCACCTGTCACTGATGCACCTCATTTGGCAGCATCACCAACTGCAGGCCCGACATTAATTTCTACTGCAACCACTGTTTCATATCATGTAGACCCTAAGCACCCGATGTCCTTCTACATGGACAACATACTTAGTGGTTCGAATCCATCCACTCAGTCTGTGACTGGCGTTGTCGGTAACCAAGTAACGAATGATCAAGACCCATTTTCGAAGTCAAATGGAGCTGTTCCTCTCAAAAACGCTAGCTACAGAATTATAGAAAACAAAAACCTTCCACTGCATACCGTTGTTAATGGTACCACAGACAGTGTAATACAGAACAATACCAAGAACATGGACAATGGCGGATGAGCTTCCATTTGGGAATAGGGCCCAACTTAGCCTTCACAGGGTCATTTTTGGTACTATGAATGTGTTTGATGTTGAACTTACTGGAGAGCTTGGTTCCGGTTTGGTTGGAAAGGCACAAGGATTTTATGTAGTGAGTTCAGAGGATGCTAGCAGTCATACGATGATGTTCACTGCGGTATTCAATAGTGAAAATTACTCAGATACACTTAGCTTCTTTGGCATTCGTAACACTGCAGTCTCAGAATCTCAATTAGCCATCATGGGTGGAACTGGAAAGTACATAAATGCAAAAGGATTTGCTACTATTACAGCAATCCCCAGCACTAGCCATAGCATTACAGACGAAGCCAAATCACTACTTCAATTCTCAGTTTTTCTTGATTAGTTAATAACATGCTGGAGGATTCTGGTATTGATGTTCAAGTATGTTGGCCCAGTATCATGGAGCATATAGGAGAGGGAAAGAGATGGATGCTGACTAGATTAATTTGGTCCTCGGAAATTTGTAATGTCGGGTCTGTTTTCATATGTATCTCTGTACTTCATATGAATTTAATCTTTTCCTTTTCGAGTAAATGAAAGACGAGCATGAGTTTTCAAAATCTCAAAGTTTGTATATGTATCTCCGTACTCCAATTTGCAAGAGTGGTAATACTAATACTCACCCAGGAACTAAGGAAGACTCTCGAGCTTGGATAAAAGACAAATCGGGGAAAATCAAAATTTGGTGTTGCTACTGTTTAAGGCTGCTCTTTTGACTTTTGGACTAAGGTTTAAATTGGTAGGATGAGTCTGTTTAGTGGTAGATCCATCCCCTAAGCTATTATTTACCAGAGGTTTTTCTTTGCTTTTTAGTAATTGGCCATAAAAACTTAATCGCTGGTCCGAATCGTATTTTTTAAATGTCCAAAACATCCTTATATATAATAATACTGTAGGTAAGTCTAATTCATTTTCCAGTTTCGTCTCTAACAACGGAGAGCTCTGACGAGGGCGATTGGTGGAGAATTAAAACCAGAGAAAAATTAAAGGTGACGGTAATAATAAATCTTTGTATTCTTCATCTTTAGTTTTGCCTTTCTAGGTTTTAATGAGGGCGATTAGATGCAGTGATATTTTACTGATCAAGTTTTTTCTTTTTCTCCAATATGCGCTTCCAAATCAACACAACGAGAGTTACCCTGGTTTCAAACTAGTTATGATTAGTGACGGTGGAACTGATAATATGATTTTCTAATTGGTTTCGTTTTTTTGGTAATTTTTTTTATTTTTTTGTTATTGAGATTTTAGGGTTTGTAACATGAGATGTGATGGGCGATAACTTAACATAAAAGATAACTTATGTGTCTTTTATTTTGTCGTTAAGATTTAGCTTTTGAGATTATAATGAACATCCATGTTCTACTTTGAGGTGATTTAGCAATCCTATTTAAAGTTAAAACTCTTCTATTCTATAGGGAAAAAGGCATAGAAATCCACTAGTTTCAATCTAGTTAAGCCCATAACTCTCCCGACAACTAAACTACACGGATGTTTCAAACTCGCTTAATTTGTTCACGTTTGCTAGAGTAAGTTTAATATTCTATTTTCTTATTTGGCCCTCCATCATAGTTAGTTACCAACCATAGCCAGTCTTTTAATTTGGGTTATCAAAACTAGGAATTACTAGATAATCCTATATTAGAGACCCGTTTAACCTCTAATCCTATCTCAAAATTCGGTTTAATCATTAATCCAAAAACAAGTAATTGGACTAGTTTTCTTACTCGCGCGTCCAATTCAGTGAGAAGAATGAAAAACAGATTTTTAATATCCCATAAATATCCCTCTCTTGTAAGAACTATAAATTTAGCCAAAATCAAAACTTTCAAATTTTTTTTGTCAATTGGCAGCTCATAGATTTTTCTTCTCTTTCTGCTTCAGTGGTGGTTTCAGTTTTAGGGTATCGTCAATCTCCAGGTATTTTCTTTAATCTTCTTCTCTGTATTTTTCTCAAAGTATCGTCAATCTCTGTTTTTGTTTTTTAAGTGAAATCATGATAATCAACTTGATTTCATGTTTTGTTTGTTTTCTTACACTGAAATCCCGATGATTAACGTTTTCTATGATGTACATTTTGTTGAATTCCATGATCGATCTCGTTTTTGTTCGTGTTTTAGTTTTCTTTTCATCTTTTGAAACTGATTTTGTAATCGTTCTATTTTGTTCATTAGATCGTCGTATTCAGTGTATTTACATGTTGTTTGATAATAAGTTTTATTTGGTTTTCTTTTATTTTTTTTTCAGGGAATCATGATTTTTGTTCTTTTCTTTCTGTATGTTTTGAATGTTTCTTCAGTACATATTAATACGTACTGTTTTTTTAAACTTTTCGATATATACTGTTTTTATAGTATACTATTTTTGAATCAGTACATATTTGTTTGCACTGTTTGTCTGTTATGTGTGTTTCTATAATATGTGTGATACATCTAAAATAGTACATATTATGTTGTCTTGTAGATTTAGTATTCCTATCATCTTAAAATATATGTTTTGATTTTTTGTGTTTTGTGTTATTTTATTTCCATCACATTTCTTCAGGTTCAACATGTCAGGTGTTGGTTCTAATCCAAATAGCTTTTGCTACTCTCATGTATACCACAAGCAACACCACATTGCATATTTGGTTACGTTATCTTCGACTTTGGAAGATTTGAAGTTTACTATTTGTAATGCGTGGAGCTGGTTGACTCCATCAACTATTGTTGTTAATTATGTTGAAAACGGAGTGAAAGTCCATGTCCTTGCTGATGTATCTCTTCAAGGTCTTGCTGCATTGCATTTTACGAAGAATTCAGATTTCTTTGAGAAGCAACCAAATCCCCATGAACCCACTTATGTAGATCTTCCTAGCAGGTGCAGGTTTTGTGGTTTTCTTCACACCAACTGCACAATGAACACACTGTCAATATCCCTACAATATATCGATATGTACTATAATATAAAACAAAGTATATATTTTTTTTATATGTTGATATGTAATTGCTATATCATGAACAAAGTATACATTGATATGTACATCCAATTCAAGATTAGAACAAAGTACATATCAATATATACTATCCTGGATGCAAGATGTAGATGCTTTAGTATAGAACAATATACATATATATATATATATATATATATATATATG
>JAJJMC010002939.1:9599125-9657849 GCA_023531435.1 Papaver californicum
ATACATATATATATATATATATATATATATATATATGCTTTTATATCTATAGCATGAACAAAGTACATATCAATATATACTTATCCAATTCAATATTTAGAACAAAGTACATATCAATATGTACTATCATGTATGCAAGATGTAGATGCTTTAATATAGAACAATATACATATATATATATATATATATATGCTTTTATATCTATAGCATGAACAAAGTACATATCAATATATACTTATCCAATTCAATATCTAGAACAAAGTACATATCAATATGTACTTATCCTGCAATCAATATCTAGATGTTATAACATGAAAATAAGCATACACTGATATGTACTGTTCAGTATGTACTAAAAACCAAGTACATATCAATATTTACCCTATGTTGCATGCTAGATCTATGTGCTAAAATATGAATATATATATATTGATGTGTAACAATGATATATATTGCTACATATCAATATATCTAACTCCTAAAACATGAACATAGTAAGTTATATATTGATATGCACCAATGATATGTATCTTTTTTACCAGAAACAACAACACTCTTCTTCTTTTTCTGTGATGTAGATGGAGAACGAACAACAAGAGCTTTGTTCTTCTTCTTTGTAGATGGAGAATCTACAATAGCTGTTACATTTTCTTCCGATGTTGTTGGAGAATCAACAACTTCATTCTGTTTCTTGTTTTTTGATTTTGCTGGTGAATCAACAACAGTTTGTTTCATTGTTTTTGATCTTGTTTGAGAACCAATAATTTTTTTGTTCTTTTTTTTGTTTTGATTTTGCTGGAGGATCAACAACAGTTTGTTTCATTGTTTTTGATGTTGTTGGAGAATCAACAACTTCATTATGCTTCTTTTTTCTTGATTTTTTGGGTATAAATCTACTTTAGAAGCTTTCCTGTTCTTCTTCTGTGGTGGAGATTTAGGAGTATCGTGTTCTTCAATCACTGTTTCCTTTATACTTCTGTTGATTTTTTCGTTTTGTACCCATTTTAGATGAAATTTTTGAAGTAGTATAATGCTGACAGTAGGTTAGCTTTTAGTTGTAGAATGCTGAAAGAAATCAAATGCTGCTAATCCTGTTGAGTTTCGGTTTTTGATCTCTGTTTTTAAGGTTTTGATTTTTGATTTTTGATTTTGCCCCTAGTTTTTAAGTTTTTAGGTTTTGATTTTGAGAGTAATGAAGTCGAGTGGTGTAACTGGTGTTGGTGGAGTAGATGAAAGTTTTTGCCCGTTAAGAAGTAGAATAGTGTAGGAGGTGGAGGACGTGGGATCTCCACACGTGACTAGTATATGGGTAGAATGTTAATTCGGTTTTTGAAAAGGTTTTTGGACTAATGAATAAGTGTGTTTCCCGGGTGGACTAACCATTACCAAGGTCCGAGTTTTTTGGACGACCCAACAAATTTCCCAAAACTAAGGTTTGTTTTAAAACCCGAATTGAATATGGGTGGTATGTGTAGAATTTTATTATATTTTTCCCTGACTTGGCCTTGTTTAAGACGGTTCTATTCATTTTGAAAATCAATTTATTTTTCAGTTATGACGCCACTATGGGACTGGCTAAATGGCAAACCAAATAAGCAAAGTGGAAAATTTGCCATTTTCCCCAACGAGGTGGATTTTCTGCTGAACGGTAAAGTTTTGACCGTTAGGTGAAAACTTAACCACGAGGTCAAGTTTATGCCGCCAATGACATAGTCTTGGACTTGCAGAGATATGTACGTCACTTGGTATTTTATCATCCAACAATATTCAATTTCAACCTCATTTCAACACATGCCTTATTTACACTTCCCAATTCCTCACTCACATTTATCCTAATCTAAATAAAAGAGTTCATCATTTTAACTAGCACCTTTAACATATTTCACCATTTTCTAAGATTTTGTAATATTGCTTCCCAATCTCAATCTGGCCGAAGTAACAAAGATTGGGGTGAAAAATTTATAGTAACAGAAGATGAATGCATTTACAAGAATTATGTATTTTTTGCACAAGATAATATCAATGGTGCACAACAACAAGGTAACACCATGTGGGAAAATATATTTCAGAAATATCAAAAATAAACAACGAACATCAACAATTGTGAAGCAAATGGGTTGTTAGGTCGCTTCATTGTAATCAATGCCCAAGTAACCGTATACGATGTTGCGATAATACAAGCCAATCGACTACAAAATGAACAATATACGAGTTCATTCTACAAAATGAATCGCTAGAATTAACTACCAATATTACGAGTTTTTTCTATAAAGTAAACTGCCAAAATGAACTACCAATTTTACGAGTTCATTCTACAAAATGAACTGTTAGAAATTGACTATCATACTCTATAATGGTGTTCATATTTGAATATAAATTATTTATTATCAATACCGTGAAGATTAAAGCTTCGAAAAATAGTGTAATTGATACCCGTTGTACAAACATCGTCGAAAAATTTCTGAACATATAAGATTTATTAATTTTCAATTTATGGTTCGAGAAATATTTAATTTTTGAATTTTTCTAGAAGAATGGAAAAAGAAAAAAGAAAAATAGTATTTTACTCCCTCCTTCCGGGTTTAAACACCCTTAGAAGATCCAATACAGATCGAAGATTGTTGTCAGCAAATAATTTTTTTTAATGGTTAGAATGCCTTATGATAAGATTTAGAAAATGAACAAATTTTATACCATCCTTTGATTTGCTTTTTATTTACTTTGGTAATGCTGGTCTGATTTGCGAGATGTAAATATCTGCAAATGCCAGAAAGTACTTATTTAATCGTTGGACATAGGAACAAGGTTGGAAGATTCTACTTATTCGTTTAATTTCATATGGATTCGAAAAAATAAATGTTTTGTATTTTCCATTTACATGTAAAGAAAAATTCTTCCAATATTAAAATCCAAAAAGTTGAGAATGGAAAATATTTTTCAAGGTTTTATTTTTTGATAAAGCAAGTAGTTCAATCTATTTTAGACATGAATACAAAAGTAGGATTTTTTTTTTTGATAAAAAGGTTAAATTCATAAAATAAAAGAAAATTAAAAAAATTACAAAGTCAAATCCATCCAAAAAAAGGAAAAAAAAGAAAAAAAAATTCCATCACAATTAGGAAAAAGACAATTCGCCTAAAAAACCTAATCAAGCACCGCTGCGCAATTAAACAAGATACTGTTTATAGTTATCCCTCTAAATAGATCGCTTTCAAACGCCCACATAATCAAAAAAGATTTTGTCTCCAAAATTAGTTCCTCTTCTGATTTCTTTTTATCTTCAAAAGTCATCGCGTTTCTTTCTTTCCAGACATTCCAAATCACAGCATAGGAGAGCCATTTCCAATTTTTTTCATTTCTACCCGCAAACACCTTGAGACTCCACGCTTCGAAGTTTTGATGAAGATTTTCATTCATGCACCAAGAGATTTTAAACTCTTTGATGAAGTAGAACCACACCTTCCTTGTATACTCACAGTGACATAACAGGTGATTCGCATCCTCCTCTTCCTTTCCACAAAGTTACATATTAATGTCGTCACCACTACTCCTCTATGTTGTAGATTTTTAAGTGTAGGCAGAGAATTGCTAAAAACAGACCACAGTAACATAGATATTTTGGGTGGTATATCCTTTTGCCATATAAATTTAGTAAAGGAGGGAGCTCCATCCAAACTTTGAATGCTCATTGCTTCGTAGCATTTTCCTACTTTTGCTTCGTAACAAAAGTAGGAAAATAGGAGAAGTATTTCATGAAGTTCGATATGAATACAAAAGTAGGAAAATAGGAGAAGTATTTCATGAAGTTTAATTGAATATCACTTTAAAGAATTAAGGACTACATAGGGTGAATGACCAATGGATAGAGTTATTAAGCTTAATTGCATGTTCTTATAGATTTTCTTATGGAGTATATTTGTATTTACGCTAATGCCGATGTATTTTTAACATGACCGACATGACTTTTTTTTCCTTCTACCTTAAATGGCAGATAACTACCGACAACTTGAATAAACATTAACACACATAACGCACATATTGTAATAGACTCTATGTATTATGGTACTTGATAAAGCAAGATTGAACTAAAATTAACTTGAACAAACTGAGCACCAAAAAACTTGAACAAACTGGAAAGGAAATTTTATGGAGTGCTGGACCATAAACGGATAGGCCTCGTACACGCTACAAAACTTAACCAAAATCAATTGGACTAGAATTTTGCAGAGTGTTGCACCATAAGCATTCATCGTGAACAATGTCTAGGTTTTGTTCAAGAATAGACCACAATTCAGACATCATGTTACGTTCCATCAAAACATCATGAACCAGAGCTTATCCACTTCAATGCACAAAGGAAAAATATCGAGCCGCTCTAATCTATCGTTCCCAATATGCGGCACGTCATACTTGATTCCTCCACGATATTTTAAAACCTCTCGCATGCGTAATTGGTACGATAAAAATACCCTATTAATAGTGTGTGATAACATATCATTGTAAGCATCAATCACAACTGAAATAAGCTCATCAGTGTTATTAGGAGCCACTTTATATAGTATACCCTGGAATGATGCAAAGTAGTAAGGTCCAAAGTATTCATATACGAACTATTTGGAGGCCGACAAACAAGTTGAATATTAAACCCGTCTTTTGATGCTGCTATCCTAAAATGTTTACCATCTTTCGAAATATGAGGCCTCGTATTATCTTGTTGAATATAAATGGTACTAGTATTTGAAGTAGGACATTTAACACAAATTGCAGGTAGAATTTTTTCAATTAACAACCACTGGCCAAGATCAATCGGTTTTGTTTCAATTGTTCCAGCTTTTTAATTTTTACTATTTTTTTATGCTGTCTTTTGATATACCACTAGCCAAATGCGATTTTTTCCGTCAAAAATTTTATTCTCCAATGAATCATATCTGGGGCGTGCATACTTATACAGTAGTCTAACCTTTTTAGTTTGCCATTGTTTTTCAAAAGTGGCTTTATAACACTTGAGTGTGGCCTAACCTTGCATTCTTTGATCCTCACATGCAATGTTGATTTTGAAATCTCTTAGCTGCTACAAATAAATGGATATTAGTACGTCGACGGTAGAAAACTGCTAGTACTCTATTGGTTTCCTAGAAAATTCATCTACGGGCATATTTGAATTTTGATTTTCTTTTCCTCGACTCCAAATACACTGCACAGTAAGATATGATGTCTTAAAAATTCTAACAACTTTTGTATATGATCCCCTTTTTAGTTTTCCATTCTTGTTTTCTTTCCACAATAAATGGAAGATATCTAATTGTTCCTCGTTATTGAGTTCTTTAGGTTTTCTTAATGTTGTTTTAGAAATCATATCTCCATCATTGCGAATCATCTTCATCATTTGAAAATAACTCTTCATCACTAGGAATTATGTCTTCATCACTTGATAGTGTTATTAGTTCTTCATTAGAATTGTAGTTTTGGGTGTTTTCTATAGAAGTATCTGTAGCGCCCCAAAATTCACATACTTAGTAATCTAAGAGATTAAGCTACATTCTGAGGCATTACAGATCTAAAACATCTATTAAAACGTTAAATTAGAAGTTCTATATAAGATTAACCCAAATCTAAACCCACTATGGGAATATACATATATAAATACCTCTCAAATGATACATCTATAATAATGGGTTGCTTTGCAAATCAATATATATAAAATAAACATAGCGGAAGTTAACCAATAAACTAACTAGATTTCCTCGAAGCTTTATATCTTGAACGAACATCACCACGAACAGTAATTCATCTATCTCTGAAACTGAAAGTGGGAATAAAGTAACACATCATTCCAAAGGGGTGCCCAGTAGAAGTAATAACTAACTTTCTAGTAATCACTAGCATGATCTGAAAACAATGCATGTTTTATTAAAAACCGATAAAACACGGAAAAGCAATTAAATCATATAAGATAATATAAAGTCGTACAGAAATATAAATGTTACCAACTAATCATCCGGCATACAATCAGAACAGTAATAGTTGAGTGACGTAATCCTTTGGAGTAGTAAGGTTGACTCTTATGGATTCTTCAATGATTATTAAAGCGCCCTTCACATATTCAGATTTAGATTTGTACCCTTAGCAGTACCTCAATCATACACGCACTCTACATAGCAAGCATTCAAAGAAACTAATGGTGGTAAATCTTATATCCAACAAAAGAATCTATGATGGGGTGCCCATTCAAACCATGCATAATTCATCCATCATATATAAGATTCTCGACATCATTCTCCTATTTAAAAACCAAAATATAATATAATATCTTTCTCAAAGTAATTTTAAAGAACAGTAAACATCAATGTATGAGATATGAGCTATCCCGACAGAAATAACAATAATACTGGCGACGCACTTCCACGTCCCTATTTATGATACTGGCTGCCCTTCCGCACCTATAGGTACATAAATCTAGTGTACACCATGGGACTCACATCTCATACCCAAACAATAGGAAGCCTCCTTCCTTTAATTCAAGCAATAAGTAAATCTATAACCACTTTCCAGTCAATGAAAATAAGTATCTTCTGAAGATAAATAAGTATTCCCAAATCACAAATATTGGTTATTTCTAAAGATCCAATCCCATCCCAAATTGTAAAAGAAGATAGTTTGTGATACATACATATATAACATGCTTGCAATATCATATACTAGCAAAAATATGCATGAGTTTTGCAATAGATAGCTTTGTAAAAACAAATAATGAATACAAGAGAGTTCGTTAGAGATTCCCACCTCTTTTGATGACAAGCCATGCCTACATCACTATCCACAATCCACTGGTTCATCCTTTGGATCGATCGTTGTTAATATAGACTAACTGTTAATCACACACAAGCACTCTAAGAATATATCCAATAGGCTCACACGATATCAAACAAGTTTAGAGTTAATAACTAAGTGAAATTACTAATGGTTTCAATTTTACTAATGGTTTTATAACCGGGTATTTAATAATTTTATCATAAATAAAAATCTAATCATCCAAATTAGATGAATTTGGTGTCATTGGAAAGATCTCGAAAAACTCTACAACTTTGCAGAAGGAAACAAAAGCTAATTCGGATTCTAAGTGGTCCAAAACATCAAATTAAGCTAAATGGCTCTAAACCCAAGCTCATTTGGCTCGCGGGCCTGACCCGGACCAGCCCAACTCACTAACCCATTTGGGTGGACGCGTGACCCGAACCGTTAACCCGGTACAAGACCCATATTGTCTGACTCGAACCGAGTCAGCTAGTCTGACTCGATCATCTTCTTTACCTTTACCTGGAAAAATTTCCAAGTACTTTACATTTTAAACAGTACGACCCCTCTACTTTATAGGGTCTCTAAATCACTCTATTTTGATCCAAAAGATACAATTATGAAATCTTTAAAAATATGACAGTCTTCTATACAACTTTTTCGTGCTGACTATGATCAAATTCATACTCTAACCTATCTATAAAAGTTGAAACTTATGAACCCTCGCGGCTGATTACACATGAAATCAGTTTCGAAGAGTCATTTTAGAACGACCATATCTCACTCGGTTCTTAACCAAATTGAACAAACTGTATATACCCTTAAACTAGACACAGTAAGCTACAATTTATATTTATAGAGATAGGACTATTCATACTTTAAGGCCATCGAGCTTACGCAATAAAAGTGGGAAGAGAAACACAGTTTCACATAAAATCATGATTTTCAAGTTTTGTATTTATTGATTCTATTTTTCATTATTTGAAAGCTACCCTATTCATATTTAACTTACTAAAATCATTTAAATGATTACCTTAATTGGTATATACAAGTTCCATCATCTCTATCATGTTTTTGATAATAAACTTCATCATCATCACCATTAAGTTCTACTCCTATGCTTTTCTCTAACCCTTTCTTTTGATATTTAATACCCTTAACCCTCTCTTTCTAATTAAATCTCTACCTTAATCTCTCCCTCTCATACAACCATAAACATCATCATCATCCATCAACTCTTATTTTCTCTTTATTATTCTCTCTTCCTATCCTACATCTGTTTAAGGAAACTCTCTCAATCACTTCTTCTCACTCACTAGCTCTCTGTAAAGCTCTATTCTTCCTCCTATCTTTTACTAGGTGAAACAGGACAATAACAAGAATAGAGAACTCTTCCGATATTTGATTTAAATGTTTTGAGTTAATCTTTAATATAATCACACTCCATTTGCACCTATAAAACCTGGCCATTTTGAGGGCTACCCAAAACCAATTTGGGGCTACTATTTTAAACCCATCCCATAGATGTGGCTATGGGATAACCTAGTGGTATGTAAGAATACTTGAATACCCTCTCAATAATCAAACAATTACCATTAACCCTTTCACTAATAAAAGATTAAAAACCTAAACCTTTACCATTCTCACCTTCTTCTCTACCGATTCTATCTATTTTCTCTTTTTCTTCTCTTATTTTCAAACTACCGATTGTGGCACAATCCAATTTATCGTAAACCAATTCATTGTATAATCATAAACCAATTCATCGTCGTAATTACAATCTAAAGATGGCAAGAAAAAAGCAAACAACCCGTCAACCTGCTAATACTAACTGGCTGAATATTTCGAAGAGAATAAAAAATAGAGAGATCTTTGAAGAACATAGTGAAGAACACGAAGATGATGACCTAGAAACGAAGACTGATTCCGACAATCAGCCTCTCCAGAACTTTATAATGGCTCCAATCAGGTAAGGGTTTACCATTATTTGTGTTTATTTTGTTTCAATCGAATGAAATCGTCAATATAATATCTAGGGTTTTAGGTTATTTATCATAATCAGTAGTTTCTTGTTTGTATTTAACTACCTATTATGTTAGTGTTCTTCATTGCTCATGAACATCATGCACAATCCGTAGTTATGTTTAGTCATTAACTACCGATTATATTCCTGGACCAAAATTTAGGCATAATTGATAGTTTCGTATAGGGTTAAATTCCCGATTATAAAGTTAGTGATTCATGAACATCGACCATAATTGATAGTTATATTTAGTCATAAACTACCGATTATATTCCTGGACCAAAATTTGGGCATAATCGGTAGTTTCGTATAGGGTTAAACTTCCGATTATGAAAGTTAGTGATTCCTCAAAACATCGACCATAATCGGTAGTTATATTTAGTCATTAACTACCGATTATATTCCTGGAACCAAATTTACACATAATCGGTAGTTAATTTTTTTATGTAACTACCGATTGTATGTGTGTCCATAGCTTAGACTTTTCTGTTCCATTTTTTTATACACAATCGGTAGATAATATAGAGCCCGAGCTACCGATTATGCACAATCGGTAGTTACTTTGTTTTTTTGACTACCGATTATGAACAATCGGTTGAGTTTAATGTACTTTGTCTTCCGATTATGTAGTGATTAAACGGTGTCTTGTTGGAAATAATTGTTATTTCTTTTGTTTTTTTAGGGAAATGCGATCTAAGCATTCCCATGATACAATTCTTTCGGGGCCTCGTCATGAAGGGGGTAAGAAAGTAAATGCTAGTGCAAGAAGACAAAAGAGTGCTAGCGGAGTTGTTATCACCGAAGGAACTCAACCAAGTGTTCCAAGAAGTAGAAACCAAGAAGAAGGAGAACCAAGTGCTCCACAAGATAGATACCAAGATGAAGGAGAACCAAGTGGTAGACAAGGATAAGGAAGTGGTACAAAGAAGCCAGTGAAGAAGAAATGAGGACACAAGGTCCCCGGCTCTTTGAAGATGAAGGGTATACAAGAAGGCCAAATCCCCGGGTTACCAAGAGATGGAGGAGATCTATTATTTGGGTACAAAGACTCTTGGGCGAAAGAAATTTACTCAACTGAGGTAATAATTATAAAACACCATTCTTAACATATTATCTTTTTATTCGTAAAAGTGTTAACTGTTATTCTAATTGTTTTTTAGTTCATCATGTATATTAGGACCATTCTGATGCGGTTCGTATACTCAAACCTACGGCTGCACCAACAAAGATGAAAGATTGTCCGTTAGATGATGAATGTGAACGGTTCCAGCAAATTATACTGAACTCGGGGTTATCTACGGCTGCCGAGAATTCAATGTTACATCATGACCGGGTGTCGATATAAGCCTTCATGGAGAGGATGTATCATGAGACCGATACCTTCCCCATGCCGTGGGGAGAGATGACGATCACCCCCGATGATGTGGTGCAGATTCTAAGTCTCGCTGACCATGGTACGACGGTCAATTTTGATTGCGTGAAGCAGTTAAGATGGGAACAACTTTATTTTTACACTGAGAGGAGCCTTGGTTGGGATCGAGCGACATCCGACGAAGAGTTCAAACAATGCTTTCCTTACAAAACCAGGAAGTTCAGCATGGTTCAACTGATGAAAATGTTCAAAGGCACCAAGGCTAAAAAAGAGATTAATCCATAGTTTGGCGATGACCAGGTCAATACTGCAGCCACTGCATATCTTCTTTGTGTTTTTGGATGTGTAATTTTCCCCAATGCTAGTGGCAACCGGGTCGACGCCAACTTTCTACAACTTTTGCATCCCCTCAACAAAGTTCGTGACTATTCGTGGGGCACCGAATGTCATACGTTCTTGATGGAAGAGTTGATAAAGGCATCCAGGGAATTAACTAGCCAAATTGCCGGGAACATGAACCTACTACATGTATTTTGGTAACTCGATTGATGGTTTGATTGTTATTTATTTTTTCCTCTTTTAAGAATCAATTTTCTCATACTTGGTTTGATATGTACATTAGACATGGATCTATGACCACTTCCCGTCCCTTGAGTTGGCGAAAGAGAATCCAGCATGGGAGAAAGGAACACCCCGAGGAACAAAATACATCTTTGACAAGAACCATTCAAGGTCTAAGGAGAATGAGTTGATTTCTTTGAGGATTAAATTAGACCCGATGACGTCCAAAGATGTATGCTTTGATCCATACAGGGAAGACCGAGCTAGTGGTCATATAACGGGAAGGTCTGAGTTGTTGTTTTACTATGGACCCTTGTGGCATCCCACTGGATATGTCATGTACAATGCCTCTAGGGTGATGCATCAACTCGGTTATGCCGAAGAAGAACCTGTGAGTCACATGCGCGGAAGGTTCAAATTGGACGTCGAGAAATCTACTTGTGGTAAGGAGTCTATCACAGTAGTTTACTCTGATAACCCATCCGTTGAAGATTGGAACAATAGGATGCAATATATGATCAACGAAAGGAGACGTGTCAATCGAGGTGATGAAGTAGATCCACGCTATATGGTATGGTACCGACATCATTCTCATCTTCATGTGATCCGTGAAGATAAAAGAAAGACCACCAGGGTGTCCAAATATACTTGCATCATCAAAGACAAACCCTATGGTTATGAAAGGATGGTACGTAATGTTATATCCTTTTGATTTTATTATTACGGCTCAATATTTTAGATAATAATCGTTTGATTGTTATTTCCTAAAAACAGAAAAAAAGGTTTGCATTTTTCTCAAAGAAGATAGCTAGGTGCATAAATGCGTGAGTGCCTCCATCAATTGAGAAGATGATGAGAGAGCATAAATACCTCATTGACAACATTGATAATGAAGCCTATGCTAGCAAGTTTGGGGAGAAATCTGCGAATAAGCCTAAGAGGCTAGCAGCAAAGCCGACCAAAAGATCTCGCGGTTCATCGAGTGCTGATGCTGAAGCAAATGTCCCTGAGGGTGGAGCCAATGCCGCTGATGCTGAAAGATTGTTATCCCCTACTGCTCGTCGTCCTCGTACCAAAACCAAAATGCCTAGAAATTAGATTGTGGTTGTTTACTTTATGGATATGTCTCTGGTGTTTAACATTACTGGTGTTTAACTGTCTAACAACTGAAAGGATTTTATGTTCTTTTTGTGAGTTATCAATTGATTTGCAAGAGATTTATTTGTAACAAGTTATTTTGTTCAAATTTTACATTATAATCGGTAAAATAAGTGGTTTGCATCACCTATCGGTTATGCATTTTCATCAACAATCGGTAGATAACAATCTACCGATTATTTTAGTGTTATACAAAATCGGTAGATAAATATCTACCGATTACACTTACCGATGGATCTGCCTGTTCCTGCACACATTCTGGACTATAAT
This sequence comes from Papaver californicum, assembly GCA_023531435.1. NCBI lineage: Eukaryota > Viridiplantae > Streptophyta > Magnoliopsida > Ranunculales > Papaveraceae > Papaver > Papaver californicum. The sequence continues at coordinate 9,611,305 of JAJJMC010002939.1, forward strand.
CGGTAGTTTAAAAAATTCTTAACCTACCGATTATGCATTTTCAAAAATGCTGGAATTTTGATAATTTTTTCGCTTTCCAATTTGGGGCAACATACATGATCGGTAGTTTAAAAAATTCTTAACCTACCGATTATGCATTTCAAAATGTTGGAATTTTGATAATTTTTTTGATTTTCAATTTGGGCAACATACATAATCGGTAGTTTAAAAAATTCTTAACCTACCGATTATGCATTTTCAAAATGTTGGAATTTTGATAATTTTTTTTGATTTTCAATTTGGGGCAACACATTATAATCGGTAGTTTAAAAAATTCTTAGACTACCGATTATGCATGTTCAAAATGTCGAAATTTTGATAATTTTTCCGATTTACAATTTGGGGCAACACATTGTAATCGGTAGTAAATATATTTGTTAGATTACCGATTGTTAAAATCTGTAGATAATGGTGATCCCAATACTTCCGATTGTTAATATTCGTACGAACTTAGTGTACATATTTTCTGTACACTCTTGTTACACCAGGCCTCAACGACTTTATTTTTTTTTGAAAAAAAGAGCCGTTAAGACTCTAATCTATATAAGGAGGGTGACCTCTTCTCATTTATGCACCTCTAATACATTTTAACTCTCCAACATCGAAGAAATCATCGTATAGATTAATGGCTCAACCGTTCACGGTAGAGGAAGATTTATCGCTATGTAGGCGCTATGTGCAATTCTATCCGAGGCGAGGAGAAGAACGTAGGCAAAATGGTGTAATGAGTATGAGTTATTTGGATAGTTTTCACGAATATTTTTGTGTTGACACCGGGAACCCCAATAACCGTAATAAAGTTGATCTTTTTTGTCGATTTCATTGTATAGGCAGAGAAGTTGATCCATTTGTGAATTTAACTTATATTGTCAACCGATATCGTTTGAGGGGTGAAACTAATGATGAATTTATAGCGAGATCTCTCGAGGAATGGCGACGATGGAAACGATGAAATTACCGTTATGAAGTTCATTTCAATATCATTAAGGTGATGGACAGATTCAACCTGTTTAAGGTTCGTCCATGCCGCTTAAGCTGAAGGGAATTTTCCAAGACAGTGTAAAATAATAATTAATATAATAATAGTGAAAAACGCCAGGTTTATAAATAGAAACCAAAACTTAATTCTTCTTATTCTCTACCTATTCACGCATCTTTTTCTTCTCTACCTCTACCTATTCACGACTAAAATAGCCTCCGTTTCCATTTCTTCTCCTCTACCGATTCTTCTACTCCCTTTACCCTCATTCTCCATTGAAAATGGCTCCAAAATCTTTACCTAAACAATCAAAGAAGGGAAAGAAAAAGATGGTGATCGAGGAGTCCAAAATCATTGAAATCAATTCGTCAACCGATTCCGATGAACTTCCCCTCCGACCAAAACATTTTCCTACACAATCAAAGAAGGGAAAGAAAAAGTAAGTTACATCTAACTTTTATGTTTTTAGTCATTACTTTGAAGAAATCATGATAATTTTTTTTTATAATTTTCTGAAACAACGCATAATCGATATAAATCTGGTGAACTTTATCTACTGATTATGCCTCGAGTTCAACATTCCTGAAGAACATCATGCACAATCGGTAGATATTGCCTAATTTTATCTACCGATTATAGAATCAGACATTTACTGAAAACACGCCCTACCGATTATGTGTAATCGGTTGATATTTAATAATTTTAACTACCGATTGCGTGCTTTTGTTTATTTTTATAATAACTACTGTCTAGCTAGTTAATAATCAATGTTTGGGTATGTTCATTAGGGTTATGGATGAAGATGAAGGTCTTTCTCCGGCTCGAAAGGCTGAATTGCTTTCTCGTCCTCTTTTTAATTTGCCGAAAGGAGTTTCTGATGTACAAATATATCAAATGATGCTGGATGATCCGGATTTTCTCACAAGTGATGAACGATCCTGATTGTTGGTGGAACGGTCCTGACAATCCCCTCAACTACGTTGAAGTTCTATCTTCGGATGAAGGATCTGAGGCAGAAATGAATCGAAGGATAGAGGCCGATCCGGATTTTGATCCTCGACTCTTTTTCAGGGAGAAAGACTTCTCAGGCATAAACCCATACTACAACGAAGCTGGAGAGTACAAGGTCCAGTGGAGGAAGATGAAGTTGTTGCTAATCCTAAGGGGAAGGAGAAAAAGAAAAAGCGAGTTGAAACTAGGACCAAGTCGAGAGTAACAAGGAGTGGAAGAATTTCATGAGATCAATGAGATTGATCACTTTGAATTTCTATGATGTGTTTTTTTTTTTTAGGATGTTTTTAGTTTTTTTTGAACAAGTTTAATGAACAATATGTAGTAAGTTTATTTGAACAAGTTTTTCTTCGGATGTTGAAATAGTATTATGAAGTTAGATGTTAAGTACAATCGGCATAATCCGTAGATCACTATGTTTCTAAACTACCGATTAAATACAATCGGTAGTTATTAATTTTCCGTACTACCGATTAACCACAATCGGTAGTTATTTATGTTCACTCACTACCGATTATGGCAAGAAAAGTCCTGGCCAAAAAACCATTATAATCGGTAGATAAATTTGATCTTTAAACTACCGATTACAAAGTTTAAAATTTTAAAGTTTAATTCAATTCTGGAAATTTTGGAAGTTTCGAGAAATTCTTTTTTGGGGCGACACCTATAATCGGTAGTTATGGTACTCCATTAAACTACCGATTATGAAATCAAAATCCCAAAAAAATCAATCTGGGAATTTCGTACAATCGGTAGGAATAAAAATCACCAGACTATCGATTGTACAAAACTGTAACTCAACTAAATCAATCTAAAACACTCTTAATTTCTATTCCACAACTATAACTCAAATTCATCATCTAACACTAACTATAACCAAATTAATTACCTAATTAACACTAATTAAGCAATGATAGATTAGCCATTAAAGAAAATATATGGATAAGGGGTGTATTGATAATACTTCATAATGACCTTATTTTGTTTTATTAGTAGCCCCAAATTAGTTTTGGGTAGCCCTCAAAATGGCCAGGCTATAAAAAGGCTTTAATATTTCATTTCTTAAAGAATGCTAATGGGTAACTTTTTACTACTTGAAGGCGCAGTCAAAACCAGAGGTCCGGTCAACGGACAACTCAAGTCAATTATGGTTGACTTTAGTCAAACTTCGAGACTTAGACTTCCAAGTGCGATATCTCCTTCATCCGATATCCGAATGACGCAGTCGATTAGTCCATTTCGTATAAATTTTTAAGGTCTATCCAATGATACTATTTGTTTGACCAAATTATAATTTTAATAATTTAGTAAATTTTTGAAATTAGTTATTTGAATTTAGTTAGTTGAGTCATTATGAGGCGTAATCGTCATTTGACCAGTTTAATGGCGTTGAACTGTTCGCGGGTCTCTACAGTATCCATGCTAATGAGAACAAGGAAAAAAAAGCCAGAACTGTAAGAGATAGAAAGAACCTTGGGTTTTATAGAGTTTAATGAGTTTACAAGCAACTACTGTATTTAATTTTTTGATAGAAGTACCGTATTCAATTTGGATCTTTCAAATTGGAAGTATGGAAGGGAAATAATTTGTGAATTGAAATTTATAAATTTTGGTTAAAACTTTCTGAATTACAACATGCATTACTGTTTTAATTTGAAATTTCAAACAAAATTTCTGGAGGGAAAATGTTAAGGTGGATTTTACAGAAGAATTCCAATAGTCACCAAAATATTTGGAGGGAGTTATAGACTGCTTCGTTTGAGTTTTAATTTTGAACGAGATTACATAATTTAGAAACTAAAAACTAGGAGTATCAATTATCCAGATAATTAATTATAGTTAAGCATATATGTGGAAAGAAAATTTTTCTCTGTCTATCTCTTAAAATCCGTGTAAAATGTAATTTTATCAACTAAACCCGGACAAAAGGAATAGGTAATATTTCAAGCAAATAAAGACCAACCTAAAATCCTTGGTCAGCTCCTCCGGTAGTGACACCAACTTGCGGGGTGATTTGGTATTTATACAAAGACAATACTCTTTGTCTTGTAGACTCCATAGTTCCATTCAAATATAGTTCAAGAACAATATCAAAGAATAAGTTAGAGCCAGAGTTACATGCCAAAATTGTTTAGGAAACAATCTGTAGAGCTAGGATCTACTAACTTGAATTACAATTAAAAAGAAGAAGAAATAAAGATTAGTTCACATACTTCAACAGCTATGTTCATCGATAATGAAGAACTATTTTCCACTATTACCATACTTGATTTCATGCACACTCTTCCTCCGATGTCTTTGATTTGCTTCCACAATCCTCTGGGATGTGCAAACCTCCCAACTTTCACCTCTTCTTTCCCTATGAGGCTACTTGCAGCCACCCCTAACTTTCTAAGGTGCTACCCTTCTATTTGTAGAAATCTAATATTAGAAACACAAGTAACATAGGAAATTTTCATGCAATATCCAATTTCCTGTAAATATAATTTTAGATATTTCCTAAGCAACTTCAAGAGTGAGATAAACTCCTAAGACACATCATATCAAGAAAGTATATGTTGTACACAAACATTTACTGAAGTCCATGGATCTAATTAACCTAAAAAACCAGTTTATAGGATTAGTATAAACCATAGGATTTTAAGTTGCCCATACTACGTGGGACTAATCTCAAAAACATTGGCTTGAGTAATGAAAGCCAGCAAAGCTTCAAGGGATGCTGATATCTGTAAAAGGATGCCAACAACATGCAGGTCACAACACTTGTCTGTCGACAAAGATAAGGGTCAAGAGGAAGCTGTAAATAGGTCATCAGAACCCAGAAATGAGAAGACTAATGTAACAAAAAGATGATGAAAGAAGGTCACTAATTAACACACAATACATCATCTAGCTAATCTCCTCCACGCCCAAAAAAAACACGCTCTAACCATTGCCCCTTGTGAGAAACTAAAGGCACTAAAAAATCAAGTGTTCTACTGTAGTAACCAGAATAATTGTTGGAATTTGAATCACAAATAATGACTTAACCGGCAGCAAAAGTGCAATTCATCACAACCTGAGAGAAACTCTACCATGTAGCATAACCATTCCAGTTTCAACCCCCCTAATGATGCTAATCTCGGGAATTCTATACCAAATTTGACACATTCTCAAAGTTCTTCAACGTTCTGAATAGGTTTTTGTTAGAGAAAATGAGTTTTAACTAAATGGTTTTTTGATCTTGGTGTGGTTTGATCTTAGGACCTAAGGGTTCTATGGATGCTCACTCATTTCCTTGAGTGAATGAATCTCTTTAGTCCCACATTGGGTATTCTAGAGAAGGATGTCCACTATATAACTATTCTCATATGGATACTTATACAAACGTGGTTGGAATGGGTGGGAAAACAACACATGATCCAACCCATGCCATATGTGCACACACCATGCACCAAATCCTGTATCTACTTAAAATTATTTTTGTAAGTTTTTCTTCAATAAATTAATATAAAAAATGTTTTCTTTAAGTGCTTTATTTACGGGAGAAACAAAACTTGTTTTATAAGAAAACCTAAACCTAACTTGATTTGCAAGTAAATTCTCCTATAAATACAACTCGAATGGAATGGGTGGGAATGGGTGGGGAAACAACACATGATCCAACCCATTCCATATGCACATATACCATGCACCAAATCTTGTGTCTACTTAAAATTATTTTTAAAATTTTTCTTCAATAAATTAATATCAAAGATGTTTTCTTTAAGTGTTTTATTTATGGGAGAAACAAAACTTGTTTTATAAGAAAACCTAAACCTAACTTGATTTGCAAGTAAATTCTCCTATAAATACAGCTCGAAAATCTATTTTCAAGACATCCCAAAAGCGGCTACTATCCCGTCTTTTCGTTTTGTTTTGCGCTTTTGAGTATTTATTTCCCTTCTTTACCTGTTGCTAAGTTCAAGAGTGAGTATTTTGTATTGTGATAATACAAGCTATATCGGGCAGTCTCATCCTGGACACATATTTACACGTTGAGGTTTAACATTGCTCTTCTTGAGTATACCCACGAACTAATGTGTTAAGAAAAACTTGTTGAACCTGTGATTCTGCCCTCGTAGTTGTCCGTGGTAGAGTTATTTTTGATTCAGTTCTTTATATATATATTATTCTGATACATCTAACGTTGTTGTTCATTGTTACAAGATTCCAACAGTTTTATCTCTGTATTTCTTAGATGGATAAGGATAACTAACTTTTGTGAATAACTAGATGGTAACCAAAATGATTGGTAAAAGAATATGGATTGCTTGTGAGTTTGTAATTTGTTACCATTTTTTAGTGCAAATGTTTAGCATGAAGCCCTCTCGTTTGAAAGAGACTTGGATGAAAATTCATGTCATGTTCTCTTAGATATTCTGGAATAATGAAAAGTGTTTCTTAGCATGGGACCTTCACCCATCTAATAAGATAGGCTCATAGCTAGGGATGTCAATGCTATTAACAACACAACATACCGAAACAACTAAAATAGTGACCAATTTGTTCTAGTATTATCACGAAAAAAAGTACTTCCTGAAATAGCCAATAATCTAAAATACTGATGTAGAGATAATGAATAAGAGATTAACCTATCAATTAAAGATCCATGAGTGAAGGAAGACGCCAATCTAATTCTCCTCCACAAATCCAAGAGAATCACCTTGTACTCAGAACAAAACCATAAGTATATAAAACCTTGAACTAAACATGGTAACTAAATACATGCCAACTATCGGTTCTTACAAATATACGTAACAAGAAAAGCAACTATACCACCAACTTTTGGTACAAGTGTACACGTGTCCAGAAAACTAGCACCAAGAATCCAACATTCTTCACACCGCAAAGCTATAGTAGACCTTAGTGGCAGCTGGCTAAGATATGTTGGAGAAAAATGAACTTTAAAATGAATTTTAGTCTTGGTGGGAATGGACCTTAGGACCTAGATGTCACTAAGGGAGACTAGCTCATTTTTTACTATTGTGAATGAAGAAACTTTAGTCCCACATTGGAGAGACTAGAGATGAGTTCTTTCTTTATTACCACAAAAATTGCAACTAAGGGAGGTACCTTAGGGTTTAGAAGCTTTTGTGGTTGGGGGAGGACTAAGGAAATGGGTTAGTTAGTGCACACATGCTTTTCACACATGTGCGGTGCTTCGCACCGAAGCATGCACGCTTGCGGCTTGGGTGCTTATGGACTTGCGGATGCATACCTGAGGTTGCGGACCAACCAAGACTTAAGTTTTTTGAAACATTTTTTTGACTAATTCAAATCTTGTTTTAAATATGGGGGCGTATGACCCGTCGAGTCTTTAGAAGAGAATTATTCTTAACCATTTTAAATCCGTAACAAATTTCTCCATTAAAATTTACTCCAGAACAGGCTACTATCCCTAGTTCTTTTCCCCTCTTCTTGCTCTGTTTTGCGCATTGCTTGTTTATTTCTTTTCCACTTCTATCTTGATGTTAAGTTCTAGAGGGTGACTAGTGTTGTGCTTATACTAGTCATAACGGGCAGTTCTATCCTGGACACAACTTCTCTGTTGGGGTATAACATCTCTCATTATTGAGGAGTACCCGAGAACTATTGTGTTAAGGACAATTTGCTGAACTATTGTGTCAACATCAGAGTGTTTATCAATTCATAAATATCCCTAACGTTAACAATTTTCTCCTGTTTTAGTATTTTCCATTGTTGCAGAACCAACAATCTTAACATAATATTAGTTCTTCTATAACAATGGGTAAGAATGATGTAGACAGACCATAAAAATTCAGTGGCAAAGACTTCAAAAGATGGAAATCCAAGATGTTGTTCTTTCTGAGTTTTCACATGTTGGATGAATTAGTTCTGAAACCTTTTGATGAGACTTGAATGATCCAGATAATGTAAGAGACTTAGAAAGTTGGAGGAGACATAACTATATGGCTAAAAATCACATTCTGAAATGTTTAGAAGATGCTTTGTATGATTTCTATAATGCAAAAGAAAACTTTTCTGCATTTGACTTATGGGCTTCCTTAGAAGCAAAATATCCAGCGGAAACTGCTGGTAGTAAGAAGTTTTTAGTTGCCCGGTTCCTAGAATACAAAATGAAAAATGAAAAATCTGTAGTTGACCAATTTCTTGAACTTCAGCGCATTATCAATGAAATTATTGCTGAAGGTATGGTGATAGATGAAACGTTTCAAGTGTCTGCGGTGATTGAGAAATTACCTTCTTCATGGTCTGAATACAAACTAAGATTGAGACATGAAACTGGTGAAGTCAGTATGGTTGAATTGGATAAGAATATTCAAGTGGAAGAATTGCTGTGTTCAAAAGATAAAAACGTATCTTACGCAAGAGACATGTCCAACAAGGCTCATGTAATGGAACATAAGTCTTCCGCAAGCCTGGATCGCACAAGAAAGGTACATTTTCGAAACCCAAATCTGGCATTGGTAAAATTAAAGGTGCTTGTTATGTTTGCGGAATTCCTGGCCATATGGCAATGCCTTGTAGAAAACGAAGGACTTTAATAACAAGAAAAACAATGCTAATTTGGTTGAAACCAACAAAATCGAGTTTTCTGGCACGGTGTCTGAAGTCAATTTGGTAACCAATGTGAGATACTGGTGGGTAGACTCTGGTGCTACCAAGCATGTCTGCGGACACAAAGATATGTTCACCTCCTATCAGAAGGTAAGGGAAGGGTAGAAACTCTACATGGGTAACTCGTCCGCAGCACAGGTTGCGGGAAAAGGCAAAGTTGGGCTGAAGCTCATTTCTGGCAAAACTCCCACATTGAATGAATTTCTTCATGTTCCGGACATCTGCAAAAATCTTGTATCTTGTGGTGTATTAGATGATAAGGGTTTCAAACTAGTTTTTGAATCTGGGAAAGTTATTGTCATTAAGGGTAAGGAATATGTAGGAAAGGGTTATAAGACTGAGGGTCTATATAAACTGAATATAACCTATGTTGAAATGAATAAAATTGATTCTTCTTATGTTTGTGTGTCATCGCATGTTTGGCATGGTAGACTTGGTCATGTAAACTATAAATCAATGAATAAACTGGCTAACATAGGCTGCATACCCAAATTTACCTTGGAAAATGAACATAAATATAAAATATGCGTAGAATCAAAATATGCTAAAAAATCTTATAAGGAAAATATTCAGAGAAATTCTAAACCTTTAGAATTAATTCATTCAGACCTACTTGACATGAAATCAGTTCAAACTAGAGGTGGTAAAAAATGGTTTGTCACATTTATAGATGACTGTACGAGGTACTGTCACATATATTTACTTAAAGGTAAGGATGATGCCTTAGAAGCCTTTAAGATATATAAACTAAAAGTTGAAAACCAAATGAGTGCTACCATCAAAACTGTTAGGTCTGACAGTGGTGGTGAGTATGTAATTCCTATAAGAAATTTTTACATAGAACACGGCATTATACATGAAGTAACCCCTCCTTATTCACCACAATCTAATGGTGTGGCTGAACGGGAAAACCGAACCCTTAAGGAGATGATGAATGCCATGTTAATAAGTTCAACACTACCTGCAAACTTGTGGGGGAAAGCCTTCCTCTCATCTTGCTATGTCTTGAACATAGTAGCCTTTAAAGGATCAGAAACTCCATATGAGTTATGGAAAGGTAGACAACCTTCTTATGCATACTTTAAAGCGTGGGGGTGTTTGGCTAAGGTGTCCATTCCTCCACCTAAGAGAACCAAGATATGACCCAAAACCTTTGACTGTGTCTTCATAGGGTATCCTGATCATACTACTGCATATAGATTTATGGTTGTGAGTTCTGAAATATCTGAAATTGGTATGAATACTATTATGGAATCTAGGGATGCTTGTGTTGATCCCATAGATGTCCCTTCTACTATTCAGGCATTACCTATAGAGGAAGATGAATTTGAGCCTAGAAGAGGTAAAAGACTTAGAAAAGAAAAATCTTTTGGGCCAGACTTCATAACATGCATAGCTGAGACTGATCCACATACTTATAGGAAAGCCATGACTTCTTCTGAAGCTCCATGGTGGAAAGAAGCTACCATTAGTGAAATGGATTCTATTATACAGAATGATACTTGGGAGATTGTAGATTTACCTCTAGGGTGTAGACCCATAGGTTGTAAATGGATCTTCAAAAGGAAACGTAAGGTAGATGGAACTGTGGAAAAATACAAAGCTAGATTAGTATCTAATGGCTATAAACAAATAGAAGGTGTAGATTTCTTTGATACTTATTCACCTGTTACGAGAATTACTTCCATTTGGATGTTAATTGCTATTGCTGCCATTCATAACTTAGAGATACATCAAATGGATGTAAAAACAACTTTCTAAATGGTGAATTAGATGAAGAAATTTATATGGACCAACCTGAGGGCTTTGTAGTGAAAGGTTGTGAAAACAAAGTTTGTAAACTAAGAAAATCTTTGTATGGTTTGAAGCAAGCACCTAATCAGTGGCATGAAAAATTTGACCATGTAATGATTTCTACTGGTTTTAAAATTAATGAATCTGACAAGTGCGTTTATACTAAACTTTTGAATGATGCCTGTGTGATTGTATGCTTGTATGCTGATGATATGCTTATACTTGGTACAAATATGGATGTAATTAATTCCACAAAGAGCATGCTAAATGAGAACTTTGACATGAAAAACTTAGACCCCGCTGATGTGATCTTAGAGATGAAAATTAGAAGAACTTCTAATAGATATAGTCTTAGTCAATCTCATTATGTTGAATCTGTGCTTAGAAAATATAACCAGTTTGATAGTAAACCTGCTTGTACTCCTTATGATCCTTGTTGTAGACTCAAAAAGAATAAGGGTAACGGAGTTTCACAACTTGAATATTCACGTGTTATAGGTAGTCTGATGTATTTAATGAACTGTTCGAGTCCAGACATTGCTTATGCTGTGAGTAGGTTGAGTAGGTATACATGTAATCCGGGAAAAAAACATTGGGATGCACTTATTAGAGTGTTAAGGTACTTAAAGTACACTTTGAAATTTTGTATAAGTTATGAGAGATACCCTACGGTCCTAGAAGGATTTTGTGACGCAAACTGGATATCGGACTCAGAGGAGTCTAAGTCTACGAGTGGATATGTTTTCACTCTAGCTTGCGGGTCTGTATCTTGGAAGAGTTCCAAACAGACATGTAAAGCTTGATCCACTATGGAATCAGAGTTTATTGCGTTAGATAAAGCAGGAGAGGAAGCCGCTTGGCTAATATGCTTTTTTAGAAGACATTCATCTTTGGCATAGGCCTGTGCCAGCTATATCTATACATTGTGATAGTCAAGCTGCAATAGTTAATGCTTAAAATATCAACTATAATGGAAGTCTATACACATTTGTACAAGACACAATTCCCTAAAAAAACTAATCTCAACTTGCGTTACTTCTGTTGACTTTGTGAGGTCTAAGGAGAATATCACGGACCCTTTGAAAAAAGGTTTTTCCAAGGAGATAGTTAGTAATGCATCGAGGGGGATGGGGCTTAAGCTCATCAATTAAACTTTCCATGAAGGATACTCAACCTTGCTGACTGGAGATCCCAAATCAAGGTTTCGAATGAGACAACTAATTTGTGGTGGGTTAAAGGAAACACTATCAGATAATTTAATTCTCTGTCCCTTCCCTATGGTGTAGACGTGATAGTGTGACTGCATGTGAGGATGACTCTTTATTAAGTCTTAATGAGTTTTATAGTTTCAATTTAAGATCGAAGTGGGGTGTAGCAGTAAACACTCTTGATAGAACTCACCTATCTGAATGAGGAAGTGGGCCGCTTCCTATGAGAACTGAGCTGATTCTCTAGAGCATTCTGAGAAACGGGATACGTCCAGGCCAAAATGGACACAACGTCACGAACTTAACAACACCTAGAGAGATAGCACGCGCGGAAGTTATTGATGAACTACGCCAAACGATGGCAGTTCAAGACATCGCGTTCACTCAAGTAGTTCAGGTAATTTCTCACTAAGCAAAGGTTCAAGACCTTATGGACACCTATTGCCTAAGAGGTATTTCTCGCTTTCTGATTTCTGATTTTTATCGGGTTTTCATTCATGTGGGGGATTGTTGGAGAAAAATGAACTTTAAAATGAATTTTAATTTTGGTGGGAATGGACCTTAGGACCTAGATGTCACTAAGGGAGACTAGCTCATTTTTCACTATTGTGAATGAAGAACCTTTAGTCCCACACTGGAGAGACTAGAGATGAGTTTTCTCTTTATTACCACAAAAATTGCAACTAAGGGAGGGCCCTTAGGGTTTAAAAGCTTTTGTGGTTGGGGGAGGACTAAGGCAATGGGCTAGTTAATGCACACATGCTTTTCACACATGTGCGGTGCTTCGCACCGAAGCACGCACGCTTGCGGCTTGCGAGCTTGCGGACTTGCGGCTGTGGCTGTGGCTGTGGGTGCGGGTGCGGTTGCGGCTCTTAATTTCCGTGATTATTGCCACATTCTCTTCTTCTTCTACCTATAAAAAGAAAAAGAATTTCTCCATTAAAATTTACTCCAGAACAGGCTACTATCCCTAGTTCTTTTCCCCTCTTCTTGCTATGTTTTACGCATTGCTTGTTTATTTCCTTTCCACTCTCCTATCTTGATGTTAGTTCTATAGGGTGACTAGTGTATTGCTTATACTAGTCATAACGGGCAGTTCTATCCTGGACATAACTTCTCTATTGGGGTATAGCATCTCTCATTATTGAGGAGTACCCGAGAACTATTGTGTTAAGGACAATTTGCTGAGCAGGTGGCTCTGTCCTTGTGTGTGTGCATCAACATCAGAGTGTTTATCAATTCATAAATTTCCATAACGTTAACAATTTTCTCCTGTTTAGTGTTTTTCATTGTTGCAGAACCAACAAGATAAAGTCAAACGTACCTTAACACAAAGGTGTAGACCTTAGCGGCATCATAGTAAATACTTATCAACATTTGATTATATTAGTTCATGAGTCCTATATATGTATATTTTTTTTCTTTTGAAGTATAAACATAAATTTTATTAATCTTAGAGAAAAGTTACATGGGATAAATGTAGCCATAAGGTCATTTAGTACAATTTGGTTAAATTTTTTTGGGATTGTCTGGTCCCATATTTTTGTTGAGAAATTCCCCGTCTGTCTGGCATTAACGGTGTAGTTAGCAAGTCCATCAGTTGCTTGGTTTCCTTTCCTATAATTATGATGGATAGTACAATGAGGTATTTGGCGCATTCTTGGTTTTATCTCCGTGATAATGCCTGAAATATACCAAGACGGTTCCGTGGGAGATGCAAGAAACTTCAGGAGGTTTTCCGAGTCCGTCTCAAAAATGACTTCTGGCAATTCTCTATCTGTTGTAGTTCTGGATGCTAGTATCATGGCCAAATTTTCAGATGATAAGGAAGTTGTGCCACCGCCAAAACTGTTTTGTCTCTGAATTTCTGCAGATGAATCCTGCACCTGCCATACCCGGGTGTCCTCTGGCGGCTTCATGTGTGTTGATCTTAATCCATTCCAAGCTAGGGGTGGTCTAGCCTACTAAGATGGTTGTTGTTCTTCTGATAGCGTTAGATGGGTTAGAATTCGATGGGTCGCCAGTTATAACAAGGGGAAGGGCCTTCATTGCCTAGCAGAACTCATTTTGCTGAGTAATTGATCTCAAAACAATACTATCTGAAGTTGGCTGTGAACGGCAGAATATGTGCTCATTTCTGGTCAACCAGAGAGACCAGAGGAAAAAACAGAAGGAGGTTATGGTTGAGGGTGGGCCCGGTTGTTTTAAGAGTTGAGTAATGGTTTTTTGAAGATTGATAAAGGTCGGAAGGTTGTTATTATCATGATGATTGTTTGAAAGGCAAGCTAGAATGGTATTCTAAGCTAAGGTTGCTATTGGACAGCGTATGAGCAAGTGGTCTGCCGTCTCTGGTTCAGTGTTGCACTGGGTACAAAGGCTGGAGTTGGTTATTCAAATGTGAGATATGATAGAAAAGATGGGTAGACCTTCATTGATTGTTTTTCACATGAAAAGCTGTATTTTTGGTGGTATGGTAAAGTCCACATGAATTTAGATACTAGGAGGTGGTTCTGATTGGGTTGGCGGTTTACTTCTTGGGTTAGACATTTATATCCGGAAGCGCTAGTGTATTTTATGGATTTAAGTGTGGCCAAATGATCCTATCCCAGGGAATATCTTGGGAAAGATTCATGTTTATAATTTTTTTTTTTACGAGTGGCGTTAGGTTGTCGAGTTTATCATGTATCCAGTTGTGAGTCAGATGATCAACGATATCTCCTAAGGTTTGGATAGGGTCGCACTGTGTCGGGTTAAGGTTCGGAAAATGTGGAATCCAGTTAGCCTGGATATGGGTTGTTAATCCATTTCCCAGATAATGAAAAATAAGATTTTGGAAGGTGAATATGAGCGAAGTTAATTGTTTCCGTTGTGCACTGGAAAAAGAGGGAATAAATGTGTGGATTTGAAACACTGGTTGTTGCCTGAGATATTTCTCATGGCATAGGTTGTCCCATATGGAGTCAGGATGGTTGTGCAAATTCCAGACCCTTTTCATATGTAGTGCTTTGTTATGTTCGCTACTTTTCATAATGCCAATCCCACCTTCTGAGATTGGTTTTGAGAATTTATCCTAACCAAGAGGATGAAGTTTTTGAACTGAGGAGTCATGTCCCAAAAATAATTTCTGGTGATACGGTCTATTTGTTTATGCACATGGGTGGGAAGAATTTGAGTTTGCATGAGATGGTTAGAGGTAGATGCTAGAAAAGTTTTGATGAAAACTAACCTGCCAGCAGGCGTGATGCATTTTTTCATCCATCCTTTCGCCTTCCTTGCTAGACTTTGAAGCAGCGGTTCGAAAATGTGCCCAGAAGATCTTCCATGTTTGAATTGGACCCCTAAATAGATAGGGGGACTTGAAGTGGTAGGCATTCCGGATAATCGATATATATTATCCACTTCATGTTGTTCCAACCTTGGGTGGTGAATAATTATGGTTTGGAAGTATTAATTACCTGCCCCGCAGATCGCCATTTAAGCGGAGTAAATTCTTGAGGTGATTGCTACTTTCTGTGAATGATTTAAATGTAATTAGGAGGCCATCCGCATACATTAGGTGCAAGATGTGTGACGTTTTTTTAGGATATATGAAGTCCTCCAATCCTCCAATAAACTTTTGGTTTTCTAAGTTTTCCAGGTTTGTGGATTAATTTCCACACAGACTATGAAAATATAGGAAGATAGTGAGTCTCCCTGTCTCATGCCTTTTATTGATATATCCGCACGGAATACTATTGATGTTTACTGAATACGTGACTGTTGTGACACTATATGTGTATTAATTCATAGGTACGATAGTTTTGAATTTTTTTGTTCAAAAAACCCTATTTTCCATAATTAAAACATAATAAATAAAATAATAAAAAATGATTCCTCACTTTATTTTGAGCTTTCAGAATCTACATCCAACTCACTTAGTCATGAACGTTACGCTGTTAAACCTTCAAGCACAGATGAGGACGGGATAGTGCATACATTGACATGGCTTATGAACTTCCAATTATTATTTATATAATGATTATGAAAGCATCTTCCATCTAGCATAGTACTTCCTCAAACTCCTTTAACTTTTTTTTTATATCGTGAGTCTCATCCATGGCCATCAGGGTTGATGAAAATTCTTTTGATCATTCTAAAGACATGAGCAATGTTGGTCGCTATGGTTTAAGACATTCTTTTATTTATCAATATCAAGGTATTTTGTTGTGTTGCTTAAGCATTAAAATGTATAAAGGGTTTTCAATAGAAGTTTAAAGCTCTGGATACTGATCAAACAACTCCAGTACTCAAACAAGGCACTGTTTGGTTAAAAACGTTAGCCTTTTCCACTGTCAATCGAACCCGTTGTCTTATATTTACTTCCAAGAATCAACCGTATTAACATAGTTGATTCTAAAATCATAAAATTATCGCGACACAATAAATGAAAATAAGGTAAATGTTATGTAAATAACATTCGGTAGATTTACATCACACTTACACCCCAAAAATGGGAAAATGCCCTATCATCCATTTGGGATAATTGGGAAAATGCCCCAAAAATGCATGCCCCGTTGGTAAAATGCCCTACAAAATTAAAATGATGGGAAAATGCACTATCATCCATTTTTCCATCCATTGGGGTTAAATCCCACACATGGGGTTGGCACATACAAAAAATAGGACTAATCTACCCTTTGGGGCATTATTACTAGACTTGGGAAAATACCCTAGCCGTGTGAAAAATAGGGTTCTTCTTCTTCTTCCTTTCTTGGCAGAAGAAACCCTAGCCGCACCCTCCACTGTTCTTGAATTCTGTTAGCAATATCTTGCAGTAAGGTAGATTTCTCGTGATTCAAAACAAGATTTCTTGACCTTTTCTGTTACCAATATAACCATTAATGGTTTTGTAGTTTTGATGATAGCTTCTACGGAAGACGTTAATGATTTCACGATGATTGTTTTGAGTAACACCTGTTCATGCATACAACTAATGCTTTTAATGATTTAGATTTGCGTAAAAAAGGTCTGTTCATGCAATCACCTAATGCTATTAATGATTTCACGATGATAATTTAATGTCTGTTCATGCATAAAAGAAATGCTTTTAATGATTTAGTTTTGCGTCTGAAAAGGTCTGTTCATGCAATCACCTAATGTTGTTAATGATTTAGCTTTGATAGTTTTAAGTAATGTCTGTTCATGCATAAAAGAAATGCTTTTAATGATTTACTTTTGTGTCTGAAAAGGTCTGTTCATGCAATAACCTAACCTTTAATTTATTTTTTCTATATTTGGCACTCTAGCCTTTTAAGCTTTAATTTATTTTCTACTTTTATCCCTTCTTTAACTATGGCTAGTTATTTTTTCTCATATTGCATATTAGGGGAGCTTCATCTGAGTTCCTTCCTCCAAGTCCAATGAATCCAACCGCGGATATACCAGTTAAAGGTGCTAGGTATGTAAAGGTGTTTGAAAGCGATGTATTAAACCACCTAAAATTACTGTACAGTTAGTAAAGCAGTGTTTGTATGCATATTTTTTATATTAGCATTTTAATTAGGAGTTCTGATTTTTGTTATGTTTTTATACTACTAGGATTTTGAAAAGAAATTTTTGTTTAACTGTTGTGAATGGAAGACATAAGGGTAGAAAACTTTATTGTGATGATGTTGATGGCCAAGATATATGTTTTAGAAAATTTAAAGAAATGATAAGGTTTAGGTTGAGGGGAATTGGTGTTATACTACCATCAATTATTTTATGGGATGATTATGAAATTAAAAGTGAATTGGACTTTTTTAATATGTGGGGAAATGCTGCAGAAGATGAGGTTGGGTATGTTTCACTAGAACTTTCTGTTGTAGGTTGTAGTCAAACTGTTAGTGGTTCAGTTGTAAGTGGAGTTTCCACACCAACGAAAAAGACAGTTTGTAAACCAAAGGTGATACTTAGCAAAAGTCCAAGATTAGAAGAAAAGGCAGGAAGAAAGAAAAGTATATCTTTTGATGGAGATAGTGATATTTTCAGTATCCAAGCTAGTGTTGCTGATAATCAAAAAGACAACAATAAAGGAAAGAAAAAAGTTAGTGTGCAACTTAACTTGGATAATGAAGACTTCTTAATACAAGAATCTACACAAGCTAGTATTGTTGAGGAGGTACAAGTGAATCTGCCAAATGAAACTTCGGATGAATGTCATCCAAATGATGATCCAAATTCTCATTATGTAGAAAGTGAAGACGAAGGAGATAGAAAAAGTTATTCAGAATGGCTAAGAGGGCATCTTAGAAAGGAAGCTGTCCAGAATGGTAACTTTTGACTTTATATTTTCATTTATGCATATTTTGTAGATCTTAATGCTAATAGATTGTATTTTGGGCATGCAGTTGATGATGGGCCTGCAGTTGATGATGTGCCTGGAGTTGATGATGAGCCTGTAGTTGAATGTGGGCCTATAGTTGATGGTGGGCCTATAGTTGATGGTGGGGACACAAAATTGATATGGTGGCATGGAAGGATAAATTTGGCCAATATATAAAGGACATAGGTGATTTGACAATGGAGAATGAGATATTCCTGAAGCTTATACTGGTGAATTTTGTAAATGAATGGCATTTCAAGATAAAACTGTTTTCTTAAGGCATTTAAGGGAGTATGCAGTGTTAGAGCATAGTGTGTATAAGTTGAGGAAGTCAGAGCCTTATAGAGTGTATGCTTAGTGCAAGAACAAGCAAAGTGAAGGTTGTATGTGGGAAGTTTGTGCAAGGCAAATAATTGGTGAGCCTACTTTCACAATTAGGAAGTGCAACTTGGAGCACAAATGTATTGGTAGTGGAAACCCAAATAAAAATCCGAAGTGCAACTCTAGATTTGTAGCTGACCATTTGAAGAAAACATTAAAACCTTGTGATGGGATTCCAAAGCCTAGGAAAATACAAGACTTCATAGTTTGGAGTGACCTAAATACATAAATCCCTAGATGGGTTTCTTGTGAGGCAAGGGTATGTAGTACAACTTAACTTTGATTTCGTTGATTTCTTTTAATTATTTCTAACTCTTTTTTATCTTTGTTTGTTTGAAGTTGCATCTTCTTGAAGACCAAAATGGAAGTTATGAACACTCATACTCAATTGTTCCTAGTCTTTGTCAAGTGGTTACAGAGTTAAATCCAGGTAGCATTGCCAACTTCACTTACATCACAGATGAGAAAGGATATAGATTTAACAGTGTTACAATATCCTTCCATGCTCAAACATAAGGCTTTAATGAAGGTTGTAGACCAGTTATAGGGTTGGATGGTTGTCATTTGACTGGAAAATTTGGCGGTGTTCTTCTTGCAGCCACTGCTTTGGATGGTGAAAACTGTCTTTTTCCACTAGCAATTTGCATTTGCAGGAATGAGAGTGCGGAAAACTGGTACAATTTTTTGAAAGATTTGAAGCCCAAGATTATAAATAGACATGGATTGACCTTTATATCTGATAGGCAAAAGGGACTTTTAGAATCTGTTGCAGAATTGTTCCTAAAAGCCAATCTAGATACTGCACAAGGTAATGACTTCAAAAAATTCTTTAATACTTTTCATATATTAATCTCATTGGAAAAAGGGACTTAATATGTTCTTTTTTGATATTCTAGACACTTATACAAGAATTTTTTGACCAAGGGATTCAAGGGTCCAAAGCTAACAAGTCTAGCATGGAATGCTGCCAAGGCCTACAAAAAGTCTCATTGGAAGGTTATTTTTGCAGTGTGAAATTTTGTTTGTTTTATGATATGTTTTGTTTGTTTTATGTAGTGTTTCTTTTACCACTAATCTATGTTATTTATTGTTTAGGTGCATATGGATGCTTTAAAAGAGGCGAATGTTGATGCATACAACTATCTAGACAAAATAGATCCACAATCCTGGGCAAGATCTTGGTTTTCACATGATTCTGCATGTGAACATATTAACAGTAATTTTTGTGAATCCTTTAATGCAATGTGTTGCAACATTAGAGACAAGCCTGTGACTAAGATGGCCACAATGTACTGCCAGTTGGTCATGGGTCTGTATGCTAAGAGAGCTACACTTGCTGCAATATGGAATGATGAAAATCTAGTTCCTGCAACACTTACTCTAATTAATAAGATGAAAGATTTCATAGGGAAGTATCACTCTAAACCTGCACAAATGTTGAAAATGTATGAGGTTACTAATATATCATCAAAGAAAGTTTTCACTGTTGATATTGTATCCAAAACCTGCACTTGTGTTTAGTGGCAGTTGAGGGAATTCCCATGTCAGCATGCAGTATGTGCATTGGTCAAATTGAGACCAAACTGGTCCTTGTAAGTACTTTTATGTTGTTGAATTTTTTAGTTGACATAAATGTTTTTAATTTTCTGAAAAAAATGGTTTGTTTAATATTTACAGGTATTGTAGTAAATACTACACTGCGGAATATTATAAAACCACATATGGATTCTCAATAACTCCATTAGGTGACAGTACAGAAGACTTCCCTAAGGTATGCCTTTAATTTGAAGCTTTTGTTTTAATGATCTTTTAATAAAGAATCTTTTATGCTTATATTTCTTTTTATTCAACAGCCACAAGTTGATATCATCCACCCGGATCTGATGAGAGATCCAGGTAGACCTTGTGTGAATAGAAAGAGGTCTTGGACAGAGAGTGACAAACAAAAGAAACCTAGACATTGTAGCAGATGTGGTGGATTAAATCACAACAAATCTACTTGTCAAGGTGGAGATGTTGGATCTAACCCTAAGAATAAAGGAGTAACAACTGAATGTCAAGTTGATGGTGAGGTATTTGTTGAAAAAGATGTAGTTTCAAAGAGAATTAGGAAGAAACATGCAACATCTACTTCAACTACAGGTACAACTTCGTCTTCAAAAATAACTGCAACCACTACTTCCTCTTCAGTGGCTCCCGGGACAAAGAAGAAAGCAGAGGGTGAAACTTCTAGAAATATCAATGTGAACCAAAACTTCACTGCAGGTTCAGGTTCCAAAAGGCAAAGAAAGACCAAGGTTCCATATGATGTTTAATTTATTTTTTCTCTCCTTGGATTGTGCTGTTTTGATTTTAAAACATTTGATGATCTTCATTTTTACTATTTATCTTTCTTGCTAGTAGTGTTGTAGACTATTGTGCACTGCTGAAAAGTACTTAAATAGATTTTTGAGACATGGTTAAATTGTTCTGCTCTTCAATTACAGCTATTAATGACTAGCTTAAGAAATGTATCATAAAGTACGGTGAAGGAAAATGGCGTCAAGTTCCTGTTAGAGCAGATTAATTACTTACACACATCGCTTATTGCATCTCACCGGATTAATATAAATATAAATCGTTAGTACAATTAAGTTTAATTATGAGTAACTTGCTGCTACAAATTCAATGGGGGTTGGAAAAACTATTTGTACATGTTCAGGATTAAACGGGGAGTGTTTGAACCAGATGAAGTGGATTTCATTATCAGGATGCATACGCTTCTTGGCAACATGCAAGTATATTAGTCCTTAAGCTAATTAGCTATTAACTATACATTTTTTAGAGGATTGATGGGAAAATGCCCCAAAGGGTAGATTAGTCCTATTTTTTGTATGTGCCAACCCCATGTGTGCGATTTAACCCCAATGGATGGAAAAATAGATGATAGGGCATTTTCCCATCATTTTAATTTTGTAGGGCATTTTACCAATATGGCATGCATTTTTGGGGCATTTTCCCAATTATCCCTAGCCTTTTCCACTGTCAATCGAACCCGTTGTCCTATATTTACTTCCAAGAATCAACCGTATTAACATAGTTGATTCTAAAATCACAAAATTATCGCGACACAATAAATGAAAATAAGGTAAATGTTATGTAAATAACATTCGGTAGATTTACATTACACTTACACCACCACCTTTATATTTCCTACCACTCTTACATATTATCTTATAACCTCCATCTTAAGTATATGTTAGTGGCTAATAATGGTTGCATGCCATTATCTCAAATTTTTAATTTCATTAACAATCCACTATATTGTATGACCTATAAATAGAGGTCTTTACACAATTGTATTTCACACTAATTCCATAAATGAATTGATCTCTCATATCTTTTTTCTCTATTTATTTATATTTATCTATTTCCAAATATTTTAGTTTATAACATATTATCAAGTACGTAACTCTAATCACTAAATAAATTAAAGATTTTTTTTTTCTAAACCTTTTTTTTTAGTTTTCTTTTGATTAATGTAAACATTTTTTTAAAAAAGAATCCTCACATGTCCGTTGGTTTGTCTCTATTAATAGACAAAACAATATTTTATCAGAGGTATACAATTCAGGTATAATTTTAATTTTTGATTTTTACAACTGATTGTATACTTGTTCATATCAACAAAAGATTATATAAGTTGATGTATTCTTTTTCATTCTTCATTATTTTAAAAATATATGGGAGTTTCAATCAAATACAATTACACATACCTATCTTTTCACCCATTCAAAATCATCGGTATTAAGAAAGTTATATATTATTTAAACTATTTTCTTTAATAACCACAAAGATAAAATTTATTGTATTACATTGAAATAATATAAGTAGAAATTAGTTCTAAATATATTGTATCCATTAAATCCACATATCTTCCTCTGAATAAACTTGTAGTCTTTATATATGAGGACATGTGTAAATGTTATGTATACACTGCTAGAGAAAATAATTTTATAATATTTTATTTTTTTGGTTTTGGTGGAAATGAATCTTAGGACCAAGGGGTCACTAAGGAAAGTAGTTCATTTTCACTATTTATAAATGAAATATTCAGTCCCATATAGGAGAAACTAAAGATGTTGTCTCTCTATATTACTAGGATTTTTCTATTTTTAGAGTGGCCCTTGGGTCAACATACTTTTGTGTGAGGGAATAGGACTAAGGCAATGAACTAGTTGGTGCAATCACACATTTCACATATGCGCGGTGCATGCCGTCGCCGTCCGGGCGGGCTCGGGTCAACCAAGACTTATCTTTTTGGACAAAACTCTTTTGAAATATTTTCTAAATAAATTTAACTTTCAAAATAAATCTCACACGGAGGAATATATTTTAATTACCAAATTTTTTATTGCAAGTAATAGATGATTTGAATTTGCACGTTTTATCATTTATATCCACGCTCCATGCACGGAATTGATTGATAATCAATTGCTATTACTCACCTTCTATGATTTTTGCCTATAAAAGAAACTCGATTTCTTCTTTGAAAATCATTCCAGAAGTGGGTACTATCCCGTCTTCTTTTCCCGTCTTCTTGCTTTGTTTGCACATTGACTGTTTATTTAACTTCTTCATCTCTTTCTGTTGAGTTCTTATGAGCGCAAAAGTATTGTAGTGTTGTACACTACTTGTAATGGGAGGTATTATCCTGGACACAACTTCACTGTGGGGTATTTGACATCACTCATTTTTGAGGCGTACCAGTGAACTATTGTGTTAAGGAAAGCTTGATGATCAAGTGATTCTATCCTTTGTGTGTTTTTTACAAATCAAAGTTTCATTTCTTAATTTCATAAAAAAAATTTAACATTATTTATTCAAGTATTTTATTATTGCAGACACAACAATCTTAACATAATACTTCTTTCGTAACAATGGGAAAAAATGATGTTCACAAACTAGAAAAAATAAATGGGAAGGATTTCAAAAGATGGCAATCAAAGATGTTGTTTTTTCTGAGTTTTTCATATGTTAGATGAACTTGTACTGAAACCATTTGATAAGGGTTTGAATGATGCTGGAAATAAAAGGGATTTGGATAGTTGGGTTAGGCAGAATTATATGACTAAAAACCACATTATGACTTGTTTAGAGGATGCCATGTATGAATTTTACAATGCAAAAGAGAACTTAGTGCATTTGATTTATGGGATGCTTTAGAGGCAAAATACCAAGATGAAACTGCTGGAATATAAAATGTCGAATGAAAAATCTGTGGTTGATTAATTCCTTGAACTTCAACATATTATCAATGAAATTCTTGCTGAAGGCATGGTGATTGATGAAACTTTTCAAGTTTCTGTTGTGATTGAGAATTACCGTCTTCCTGTTCAGAATACAAACGAATATTAAGACATGAAACTGATGAAGCCAGTATGGTTGAATTGTGTAAGAAGATTCAAGTGGAAGAATTGTTGTTCTCCAAGGAAAAGAATGTATCTTCTGCAAGGTACATTCAAACAAGGCTCATGTAATTGAACATAAATCTTCCAATGGTGAAAAAAGTGAGAGAAACAAACACAATTCTAAGCATGGTCCTCACAGGAAAGCATGTTTCAGAAACCCAAATCTAGCATTGATAAAATTAAGGGTGTTTTTTATGTTTGTGGAATTCCTGGCCGTATGTCAATTCACTGTAGAAAACTTAAGGACCTTAATAAGAAGAAAAATATTGATAATTTGGTTGAGAACAACAAAAACGATTTTTCTGGTATGGTGTCTGAAGTTAATTTGGTAACCAATGTGAGAGACTGGCGAGCATATTCTGGGTCTACCAAGCATGTCTGTGGAAACATAGATATGTTCACCTCCTATCAGAAGGTAGGGGTAGGGGATAGAGAGAAACTCTACATGGGTAACTCATCTGCAACATAGATTGCAGGAAAAGGCAAAGTTGGGCTGAAGCTCACTTTTGGAAAAACTATCATATTAAATGAAGTTCTTCGTGTTCTGTACATATGCAAAAATCTTGTTTCTTGTGGTGTTTTATATGATAGGAGTTTCAAAATTATAATTGAATCTGGCAAAGTTGTAATCACTAAGGGTAAAGATTATGTGGGTAAGGGTTATAAGACTGAGGGTCTCTATAAACTTAATGTAACCTCTGATGAAATGAATAAAATTGATTCTCCTGCTTATGTTTGTGTGTCATTAAATGTTTGGCATGATAGACTTGGACATGATAATTATAAGTCGATGCATAAACTGGGTAGCGTAGGATACATACTCAAATTTAGTTTGGATAATGAACATAAATGTGAAATCTGTGTATCAAAACATGCTAGAAAAACTTTTATCAAAAATGTTTAGAAAAGTTCTAAACTTTTAGAATTAATTAATTCAGACCTAGTTGACATGAAATCAACTTAAACTAGAGGTAGTAAAAAATAGCTTATAACTTTCATAGATGATTGTACAAGGTACTGTCAGATATACTTGCTTAGAGGTAAGGATGATACCTTAGAAGCCTTTAAGATGTATAAATTTGAAGTTGAAAACCAATTAGATGTTACCATCAAAAAAGTTAGGTCTGGTCATGGTGGTGAGTATGAAATTCCTGTATAAGAATTTTGCTCACATTTATTCATGAGACCGCCCCTCCTTATTCACCACAATATAATGGTGTTGCTGAGCGAAAAACCGAACCCTTAAGAAGATGATGAATGTTATGTTGATTAGTTCAGGATTACCAACGAACTTGTGGGGGGAGGCCGTCCTCTCAGCTTGCTATATCCTGAATAGAGTACCCTTTAAAAGGATCAGATAAAACTCCATATGAGTTATGAAAAGGTAGACAACCTTATTTTGCATACTTCAAAGTGTGGGGGTGTTTGGATAAGGTTTCCATTCCTCCTCCTAAGAAAACTAAGATATGACCCAAAATTGTTGACTGCGTCTTCATAAGATATCCTGAGCATACTACTAAATATAGATTTATGGTTGTAAGTTCTGAAATTTCTGAAATTGGTATGAATACTATTATGGAATCTAGGGATATTGTGTTCTTCGAAAATGTTCCTTTGAAAACTGATTCTTGCATGATATGCGTTGATCCCCTAGATGTCCCTTCAACCAGTCAAACATTACCTTTAGAGGAAGACGAAGTAGAATTTGATCCCAGAAGAAGTAAAAGGGTTAAAACTGAAAAATATTATGGATCTGACTTCATAACTTGCTTAGCTGAGTCTGATCCACAAACTTATTAGAGAAGCCATGACTTCTTCTGAAGCTCCATCGTGGAAAGAATCTGTCATTAGTGAAATGCATTCTATCATGCAGAACGGTACGTGGGAGATTGTAGATTTACCTCTAGGGTGTAAGCCCATAGGTTGTAAATAGATCTTCAAAAGAAAACGTAAGATAGATGGAACTGTAGAAAAATACAAAACTAGGTTAGTAGCTAAAGGCTATAAACAGAAAGAAGGACTAGATTTCTTTGATACTTACTTACATGTTACGAGAATTACTTCTATTATGATGTTAATTGCTATAGCTGTCATTCCTAACTTAGAGATACATCAAACTGATGTAAAAACAACTTGTCTAAATGGTAAATTAGATGAAGAAATTTACATGGACCAACCTGAGGTCTTTGTAGTGAAAGGTTGTGAAGACAAAGTTTGATAACTGAAAAAATCTTGGTATGGTTTGAAACAAGCACCTAAACAATAGCATGAAAACTTTGATCATGTAATGATTTTTAGTGGTTTTAAAATCAATAAATCTGGCATGTATGTTTATATTAAACTTGTGAATGATGCCTGTGTGATTGTATGTTTGTATATTGATGATATGCTTATACTTAGTACAAACATGGATGTAATTAATTCCACTAAGAACATTCTGAAGGAGAACTTTGACATGAAATACTTAGGCCTCGCTGATGTAATCTTAGGGATGAAGATTAGAATAAATTCTAATAGATATAGTCTTAGTGAATCTCATTATGTTGAATTTGTACTTAGAAAATATAATCAGTTTGATTGTAAACCTTCTTGTACACCGTATGATCCTTGTTGTAGACTCAAGAAGAATAAGGGTAATTGATTTTCACAACTTGAATAATCGCGTGTTATAGGAAGTATGATGTACTTGATGAACTGTACAAGACCAGACATTGCTTATATTGTGAGTAGGTTTAATAGTTATACTTGTAATACATGGGAAGAGCATTGGGGGTACACTTATTAGAGTGTTGAGGTACTTGAAGTACACTTAGACCTTTTGTTTGAATTATGAGAGGTACCCTGCCGTCCTTGACGGATTTTGTGATGCAAACTGGATATCAGACTCAGAGGAGTCTAAGTTAAAAAGTGGATATGTTTTCACTCTAGCAGGTGGGTCTGTTTTTTGGAAGAGTTCCAAACAGACATGTATAGCTCGATACACTATGGAATCATAGTCTATTGCTTTCGATAAAGCATGAGAGAAAGCCGCATGACTAAGATGCTTTTTAGAAGACATTCCAATATGGAATAGTCTTATGCCAGCTATATCTATACATTGTGATAGTCAAGTTGCAATGGCTAATGCTAAAAACAACAACTATAATGAGAAGTCTATACACATTCGTAGAAGATATAATTCGCTGAAAAAACT
This sequence comes from Papaver californicum, assembly GCA_023531435.1. Taxonomy (NCBI): domain Eukaryota; kingdom Viridiplantae; phylum Streptophyta; class Magnoliopsida; order Ranunculales; family Papaveraceae; genus Papaver; species Papaver californicum. The sequence continues at coordinate 9,638,324 of JAJJMC010002939.1, forward strand.
AATCTCAATTGGCGTTATTTCCATTGACTTTGTGAGGTTTAAGAAGAAAATCTCGGACCCTTTGACGAAAGGTTTGTCAAAGGAGATAGTCAGTAATGCATCGAGGGGGATGAGGCTTAATCTCATTAAATAAACTTCCTATGAAGGATACTCAACCTTGCTGACTGGAGATCCCAAGATTAAGGTTTTGAATGAGACAATTAATTTGCGGTGGGTTAAAGGAAACACTATCAGAGAATTTCATTATATGTCCTTTCCGTATGGTGTAGACGTGATAATGCGACTGTATGTAGATGATGACTCTTAAATAAGTCTTAATGAGTTATATAGTTTCAACTTAAGATTGCAGTGGGGTGTAGCATTAAAAACTCTTGATGGAACTCACCTATCTGAATGAGGAAGAAGTTCGTTTCCTATGAAAATGAAGATGATTCTCTAGAGCATTATGAGAAACGGGATATGTCTAGGGCCAAAATGGACACAACGTCACGAACTTGACAGCATCTAGAAAGATATCATACGTGGAAGTAATTGATGAACTATACCAAACGATATCAGTTCAAGACATCACATTCACTATCCATCAAGTAGTTCCGGTAATTTCTCACTAAGCAAAGATTCAAGACCTTATGCACACCTCTTGCCAATAGTGGTATTTCTCGCTTTCTGGTTTTTGAGTTTTTATCAGTATTTTATTCATGTGGGGGATCGGAGAAAATGATTTTATAATGTTATATTTTTTGGTCTTGGTCGGAATGGATCTTAGGACCAAGGGGTCACTAAGGACACTAGCTCATTTTCACTATTTTTGAATAAAACCTTTAGTCCCACATAGGAGAAACTAAAGATGTTGTCTCTCCATATTACTAGGATTTTTCTATCTTAGAGTGGCCCTTTGGGTCAACACACTTTTGTGTGAGGGGAGAGGACTAAGGTAATGGGCTAGTTGGTGCATCCACACATTTCACGCACGCGCGGTGCTTCGGGTCAACCAAGACTTATCTTTTTGGACAAAATTCTTTTGAAATATTTTCAAAATAAGTTTGATTTTCAAAATAAATCTTTTCTTAATATGGAGGGTGTCTGATCCGGCAAAATATATTTTACTTACCAAAATAATTTTCTTGCAAGTAATGGCCGATTTGAATTTTGCCCATTTTAATTCCGTTTATCATTTATGTTCGCGCTCCATGCATGAAAATGATTGAGAATCAATTGCCATTAATCACCTTTTCGGATTTCTTTATATAAAAGAAACTCGATTTTTTCTTTGAAAATCATTCCAGAAGCGGCTATTATCCCGCTTTTTCCCCCCTCTTCTTGCTTTGTTTTGCACAATGATTATTTCAATTCTTCATCTCTTGTTGTTGAGTTCAGATGAGTGGGCAAGTATTGTGGTGCTATACAATACTTGTAATGGGCAGTCTTAACCTGGATATAACTTCAGTGTGGGGTATTTAGCATCACTCATTTTTATGGCGTACTGATGAATTAGTGTGTTAAGGACAGTTTGACGATTAAGTGAATGATGTCCTCTGTATGTTGCTTATAAATCAATGTTTCATTTCTTAATTTCATAAATTTTGTTTAACATTATTTTTTCAAGTATTTTATTGTTGGAGATACAACATACAAATATCTAACCAACCATCAATCAAAAAACAAAGCACGGGTGAAAATAAAATGGGTTTCATGAAAAAACTTATGATCATGTCAGTAATTATCCGTAATCTGATTAGCTTGAACTACTTTGCCGTAGGAGGAACAAGAGCGATTTCAGAAGAAGAAGATTGGAAGATGGATGAACAACTCAAAATATTGATTTGCCATGTGTCGATATTGATTTGCCATACGTCAATGTTGATCTTATCCTTGAATGATCTTAGTCTAATTTTGGTACGGGACAAGATGTTGTGGGGCAAGATGGTACGGGTGCGGGATGGAAGTGACAAAGTGGTGTGGGTGCGGGATGGAAATGACAAAGTGGTGCGGGAAAGATGGTGTGCGGGAATGATTGAATGGTGCGGGAATGATTGGATGGTGCGGGAAGAATAGCTCCAACAATCAAAAACACAACTGAGTTGGCAAGATAGTACGGGATGGAAGTGATAAAGTGGTGAGACAAAGTGGTGTGGGTGCGAGATGGAAGTGATAAAGTGGTGAGACAAAGTGGTGTGGGTGCGGGATGGAAGTTTGATGCTTAGCTTAGTCACTGATTTCCTGCAAAACAAACCATTGGTTCTGAAAACAGACTTTGTGCATGGGTTCAGAAGCATACCGATTCATTCAAGAATATAATTTTGCTGCCAAACTTACACATAAGCGCACATTAATATTGAATCTAGTGTAAATGTATAAGTCAATCAGGAGTTCAAATTCAAGGTGATAATCGAAATGGGTCACATGTCAGGTGTTATTAGATGCAGATTTGTCCATACGTGCCAATGCCTATGTAAGAGCCTGTCATTCCGATAATCGAGATGGGTCCTATGTCAGGTGTCATTAGACGCAAATTTGTTCATACGTGCCAATTCCTGTGTGAGATTATGTCATCTCTGATAATTATGGTGGGTCACATGTCAGGTGTCATTAGACACATTTTGTTCATACGTGCCAATGCCTGTGTGAGCCTGTCACCTCTGATAATTATGGTGGGTCACATGTCAGGTGTCATTAGCCGCATTTTTTTCATTAGTACCAATGCCTGTGTGAGCCTGTTACCTCTGATAATTATTGTGGGTCACATGTCAGGTGTCATTAGACGCATTTTGTTCATACGTACCAATGCCTGTGTGAGCCTGTCACCTCAATTGTAAAGTAATTATGAATAAGAGACCTTTTCATGACTTATACAAACAAAATGGATAAAGCAAGATAATTTCAGATCAAGGAGGTACAGGGTACTTAGCTCTTTTGTGAGAGTATGTGAGGGTTCCATGTCAAATGGTATGTGGCTTGTTTGTCTTGACCGGTACCTTTGACATCTGCAAATCTACGCACTTGCTAGTAGTTATTGTCTAAACCATTTCCCAGCAAAGTGTACTTGCCATATTGATTGGCTGTCTGCTTTTCTTTGCGCCTGTATGTTCAAATTTAATGACGCTGGTCCGGAGTGTTCTGTCCATGACTATTGGGTAAGACTGGATGTATCGTTCTAAGCTTATATCACCTGCCAGATAAAAGAAATTTAAATCTCATCAGTTTTCATTTGTAAGGAGCATACACATGTGAGTTAAATGGAGTTGACTGTATCCTTTCGTCACTGTTGCACAAGCCAAAGGTTGACTGTATCATATTCCTGAGTAAGGATTCCAGCGAATCTTGCAAACTGATTCCACTTTTATGAGTACCATAATATATAAAGTAATGAAATATTAAGGAGAAATGGCACTGATCATCACGGAAGTATTGAAGATAAGAAGTAACGATCCTTAAATATGTACTCTTTGCACAAGTATACGAATTAATGGAGTATCAGAGAAATAATGCCATCCATCGATGTATATACGTCATAAGTAAGTATATCTAATATGAAGTATCTCAAATAAGAAATATCGATCCTCGAATAATAATATCCTTTGCATAAGAAAACCAAAGTATACGTAAATTGTATATGAGAAGTATCTTTGAGAAGTATATGAGAAGTATCTTCGAGAAGTATATGAGAAGTATCTTCGAGAAGTATCCTTGAGAAGTATATGAGAAGTATCCTTGAGAAGTATATGAGAAGTATCCTAAATAAGAAATGAAAAGTATCTGTAAGAAGTAAGAAGTATCACTTTCTTACGAAGTAGTCCACTAGTACAAATTTGGGCTTATGTGATAGTTAAAAACTTCCACCAAAACATTTATGTGACAGTTTTGAAAAATAATTGCACTGTCATTAAAGCCTCTGTTATGAAAGGGTCTATTAAAAACTGTTATGGAATCATGACTATAAGTATCCGTTTTTTCATAAACCTGTCTTCGTTGACAACATACAATAACATTTTCTAAATGAAACTGTCATTGGTAACTTAATTTCTTTTACTATGGTGACAATTTCTCCATGAAAACTGTCATCAAAAACTGAACTTCTTAGACTAAGATGACAGTTTCTTCATAAACCTCTCATTATTGACAAATTACTGTAACATTTTTTAAAGAAAACTGTCACTAAAAACTTAATTTCTTAGACTAAGATGACAGTTTCTTCATAAACCTCTCATTATTGACAAATTACTGTAATATTTTTTTTAAGAAAACTGTCATTAAAAGCTTAACTTCTTAGACTAAGATGACAGTTTCTTCATAAAACTGTCATCAAGAACTCAATTTCTTATACAAACCTGTCATTGTTGACAAATATCAGTTACATTTTCTAAATAAAACTGTCATAGAACAGTTAACTTTGTAGAGGCTAATTTTTAGCCAGCTATTTCATGATACAGTTGGCGGTGACATGCTCAGTCAGATATTAATATCGAGATAATTATGGAAAGATAATTTAGCTTTTATTAAAATTATCATTAGATTACTCAATAAGCTGTTTAACATATAGCTAGTACGGAACAAGTAAGTTCAAACAAAATAAGTTAACTAGAAGTGAGTGTACTACATAATTCAAAAGAATTGTTGAAAGTAATCTTAAAACTAACTAAAATAAATTAACAGTGAAGTTGGAAACCACATCCATTTTCCGAAGTGTTGATCGAAATATACTCCTGCCAATTCATATCCCCAATCTACTCCTGCCAATTCATGTCACCAATAACGGCAGCACGTGGTTTACCCATTCTCTTCGTACTTCCATGATTTCTCCTTCATTGTACTAGGACTTCCTCTGCAAAAAAATACAAAGTAAGTACTATTTGAAGTAACTAACCAAAATTAAAAATTGCACTTTCATAAAATAAGTACCATTAATTAATTCCATTCACTCACTCCCCCAAAACAACACCCACCAAACCAAGCACTCAGAAGCACCACCTATTCACCAACAACAAACCACCTACACCAACTCTGTAACCCACCACAAGCACTACTCACTCACCAAAAGAAACTAATAGGTATCGAAGTTCAGTAGGAGGCAATTTTCACAATAAATCAACCACATCAATATTGCATTTGAGGTATGACAAACATATCAAGTTCTGGCAAAAGGCATTTTCATTTTTTCATTTGCAAAAAACCCATTCATGTAAATCCTTCAACAAACACACCAAAATTCTAAAATCAACAACTAATTAAGAAGATGAAAATCAGAAGGAAAACAAGAAAACTCCAAAAGTGTACTTACCATTACTGTACTATGCAGTTTTAGCTGCCCTTCTATGATTTCTTTCATAAATCGCATTGCATAAAATTCAGATTCCCAATTGTTTTTTATGTTACGGGATATGCTAATATTCAGGAAATATGCAATATATGGGTTAATAATGTTTAATTTTGCAATTTATCATCACAATTAAGTTAGTGCGCTTACTTGTGGAAAACAAAACACCGTAGAACCATTCGAATGTCTTTTTTTAAGGCATCCTTCCATAACCCTGGATGACAATAAGTTTAAGTAAATATGAAGGTACTTAATGACAATACAAAATTAGTATGAAAAGAGAAATGTAATTGACTTTTGCATGATTTTGTCAATTTCTTTATCTTGTTGTCCCCCTTGCGAATCCAGCCACCATACCTTTTGAATACTCAAGTTCATAACCATTAAGACCCAATGCTGGATGTAATGTACAAAACAACCAAAGTTAATAACGTCTTCCAATAACCAAAAAAATACCTAGGGCATGATAATCCATTTTCCTACATCAACCACAGAACTTGTCCAAAATAAAGGAAATATTTGTTGAATGCATATAAAACATATGGGTCATGTGCTAAAACACCACCAAAGGAGACAACTCAGACATCCTCTTCTTCAACATATGAAAAGTGAGGACATTCTAAAACCAGATACAAGTGTGCTTAATCTTACTATTGAAACATATAACTAACGCCAATACTTACTTCTTCACATAAGGTACGAAAACAAGTTCTGCAGTTGTTTTGTCCATCTGCGCTACCAAATCACAGGTCAATTTTTAAGAACTGGATGCACTTGCAGTTATTACCGTAGGATCCATAAAGGTAAACTTGTTTTGTTTTTTTGTCGAGAGAAATTTTTGATGCAAATACCTGGAAATCGAGCCATGTGAAGTTATAAGACTTTATGATAGATACATGTTGATTATACTACTACATATGAGGATAACGTCTACCATTACCTGATGCACACCTCAAACTCTTCACTCAATATGGACTTCACAAATCTATCCCATGTTGTTGCTTAATTTGTGGATATTCTGTTGGGGGCTTCTTGAGTTTCTGAGGTTGATCCTTGTACTTCCGAATTTGCTGTGTGAGTAGTTTCTCTATAATTCTTCACATCCACTAAGCAAAGTTTTTTTCAAACCTGATTCGACTTCAAATCGACTCTTAACACAAGCAGTTTAAACACGTTGATACAAGAAACATATTAGTAAATTACATGTAATACACATAAAATTTGATATTTATTCATACAAATACCTGTATTAATTTCCACAGTCGATCCTTCTTTGAAAGAGGTACATATTTCCAGGAGTCGATGTCTATTGGGATCTACGCCCTTGCAGTAACTCCCATGTATCTTTTCAAATTAGCTTATCCCCTTACTATTGGTAGTCCGTCTTCATTCAAAAGTATTTGTTTCTTCTTCAGTATGTTCTCACTAGCGAGAAGCGGTAACCTCGTAATACTTCGAGGTTTATTTTTACCTACAATTAACAAATCATTTTTATCAAGAATAAGTACACTAACACAAACAAAAACAGATATAAGAAATCTAGTTCCTCGAAGCTACTTGACGTTCTGAAATAACAATTTAATATCTTACGCTGTTTCTCAATACAGTTTGCAATGTTCTCTGGCTGAGGCTTTGAATCAGGCTCTGAACCAGACGATGAATCATCCATTACTAGAAAACCACATAATAAATGTTAGGATGTACAAGTAAATATTAATTTTCAGGTAACATTAATGAACCTTCTCCAACACTACACAATATTGTAATTATCAACTTCCCAAATATAACACCCCACAAGCATATCTACCAACACGACTGTACATAACTGGAAGAATTGATGAACAATGAAAATCATAGGTTAAGATTATTTCTTAAATAAAAAATAGGTAAACAACAACTACTAATTTTGTCACTCTAAACAGCAAATGCCCTAAATCTCAAACCAAGATATACATTATTCATAATCTCAATCAAAAATGTTATAACCCTACACAAAAATGGTTATGTATTTTCATTGATTTCATAGAGAACAGATGAAAAAAAATGGGACCTCCTAGTGTTGGCACAACAGACACCAGATCTTTGTTGAAGAGAGGAGAAAGAAAAGGTGATTTTCGTTTTAAGAAAAAATGCAAGGGAGCAGCTAGGGGAAACAAAGATATTTTTGTGAATGTTTAAACAAAGAGGAGAAAAATATGTTTGAGAAGGTTGTTAGGTCGTGTGTGAGTGGGAGAGCGGGTTTTAGGTCATGTGTGACCAAAAAGCCCTACGTATATTATTACTGGAATGTTTTTAACATGGAAACCCTTATAACTTTGACCTTACCATAAAAGTTATATAGCAGCTGAGAAGTGGCCTTATAGTAATTTAACATGGGTATCATACATAAAGCCTAAAGTTCAGAATATGGTTCTTTAATATAAATTGGAGCAAGAAAAGAAATTGAATGCACAACAAGCAGGATTTGCTGTGGAAAAAAATTTACCTCAGGAACTTTAGATTTACGCAACTGCAAGCCTGAGTCCACAACCTTTACTTTACTTGCACATTCTGAATTACAAGGAAGCAACCAATCCCGAACTTAATTGTGGAGATATCTTTGGGATCGCATCCACTGGCGATATAGGCAGCTTGAACATCTTGACACATCCACTCCTTTTTGAGATATTGACAGCGACAGCGAACGTTTACCTTTAATCACAGAGAGAGATATGATTAGAATAGGAAATGTCAACAAAGTCCAACTGCTACTGTTAAGGTTTTTAACAAGTTACAATCAAATGACATTACATGATACTTAAGAAAATCTATAATGAAGGCAATGCTTACGAGAAACTTTCTCACAAAATGTGTTACAAGTTGGTGTTAAAACAAAAATCTCAAACAAGAAGCAAATGTGATCACATTATCTTTTTACTGCATTTTTCAGGTGATAGGCATTCCCCAGGATGACATTATCTTAACTATGCACTTCCTTACATATCTGGGAACCATCGCGGTAGCAAGTCTCTATAAGAAAAACAATGAAGCATATTAGTATTAGCCAATTCAACTCTAAATACTGACTAAAAAACTAATGATAAGATAGAAATTGACTGGTTTCAGTGTGCTTGCACAAGGAATGATTACCTTGTCATTCATACAAATAATCACTTCACTGTTTCTGAACAGAAAATGATGATGGAGAGGGAGTAGGGGATGAACTCCCAATACTACTGGCATGTGAAGTTAAACTAGGCCCAATTATAGAAATTTCTGTTGTAGCCTTTGGGGATGGCGCCATTTCAATCGATGCAATCCTTTCTAACATCTGGACACTTTTCCCATTTTTGGCCTCTGGGATGGCTGCTCTTGGATGCACCAGAAGCTTATCTGAATTGCTCTTATAGCTTGTTCCATGTCCACCTGTTGCTCGACAAGTCTTTTATCAACAATGTTAAAGATATTTCCCCTCTCAAACTCTTTGTATGCCCAAACAACAAATCTTAGGCCACCTGTCTCCCACCTACTATCTCCCACCTACTATCTCCAGCAAGACCATTCCATAGCTATAAACATAGGATTTTGATGTTATCAGAAGGTTAGCCACCCATTATGGAGCTAAGTATCCCCTTGTTCCCCTGATACACGTTTTTAATAAATCATCTCTTGGATTAATGAGCTTGGCGAGACCAAAATCCGAGACAAGGAAAAACAGAGAATACAAACTTCACTCCTAAGAATAATTAAAATGTATAATATAGTGATGAATACTTTAGATGATCCATCAATATTTCACCATAATAAACCTAAAATAGCCATGTTCATAAATGTTAAAACCACATAAAAACAGGTTTCAACAAAAAAGTCATTCAGAGTCATAACATCATAATAATATTTCACTAAGTTAATCTAACAAAAGGAAACCATATATGATCAGAAGGACAAGTAACTAATTAAAAAGAATAATATGATCCACACAATCACTCAATTTGATGAAATCATACTTGATTAAAACACCGATAACGAAATGAAAAAAAACAAAAACTAAATTCCTGAGTTAATTTTCGAAAAAGTAGAAATAAAGAAGTAGAAGAAAGACTTGCCGCTATAATATGGATTCTTACTTCATTCACCGATGCTGCTTTACCGTTCATACACAACCTGCACAGACATAATATGGAAACAGGACTTCCAGCTTCGAAAACATGATCTGTGGCATATTTCAAGAAGGCCTCAACCCCCTTGGTGTATTCTGGTGATAACCTATCTTTACCCATCCAGGATTTATCCATTCTGAACCTATATATACATCAAAGAAAATAGTTATGTCGACAGAGATGGAATCCTGTGATGTGTTACAAGAAAAGATAAAACAGTCATGTCAAGAACTCAGGAATTGACATGTATTACCAAAAACAAAATAAAAAAGAGCAATCAATATCTAAAAATACCCGTACAAGAAGATTAAGATAATAACAAGAAAAGAAAACAAAAAAAAAAAGAAACAAGAAAAGAAAACGTTATCTTCATCTTAACATATTTTTCTTAAAAAATTTCATCACCTTAACAAATTTCTTTAGGAGTTTCAATGGCAAGCAGTGATGAGTTTAGGTTAGTGGGGAACCCAAACCCGCCTAATTTATCTTCTCCCCTCGTTTCGGCACTATTAAGGGCCAGAATTGAACCAAAGTGCTTACGTGATTTTACTATTCTCCATTGATTCCAAAGATAAGGACCCGGTGTGTATGTTTGGAAACTTGGCAACCACCAAAACAAAGACAGCAAGTGTGTTGAGGAAATGAGTATCGGTTGTTGTAGTCAGTTGTGTGCTAGGTACCTACAAAAAAACTGGTGTATGTTATAATTGTACCTTCAGAGGAAACTCCCAAATTGTCAGCTTCTATAGGATCCAATGAATAACACATAGAAAAAAATATCAATCTTCGACCCATGAGTCAATATGGTGATATATCGAATTACAACATTGCTGCAGGTAAAAGAAACACAAACAATAATCAAGTAAGAAACAAAGAGATTAACGACTTTCCTTACAACTATGGCTTTGCATCAAATAGATCCTAAGATATAACATTGAATTGAATTTAAATAATATTGAGATAAGCTAATCATTCGGCTAGAATTGGAGTGCTAGTGGAGGATTAAAAGAAGGCTAAAACAATACCAGACCACTTAACCGACTAGATTGAATATCCAGAGAAATTGAAAACAATGCAACAGGCTTATATAAGATTAGAAAAAACTGAAGCTTCAGAGATGAATATAATAACAAGAGAGGAAGAACATAAGCCAAATACATGATTAATAAAGATAGAATTACACAAGAAATTTAGAACACAAACTTGCAGACAAAAGAAGGAATCAACACAGAAAGGGATACACATAGACTACATCAAAAACAAGAAAGACTAAGCTAGATTTATATTGTATATTAAGTAGATAAATTACACAGAGTTGAGATGATAAATACCAAAAGATCTCAACAAAGATACAAAGCGAACTAGAAAATGAAACAGACTGAAATAAAACTAGACAACAACTAAAAATCAGGACCAGATCAACAACTAAACAAAGATAAACCTAATCAGCTGAGAATCCCGAATTCCTCTGTATAAATCAGTAGGAACTATATGTTTCTGCATAATGAACGAGCTTTAATACTACAATATTCACAGGATTGTTTTGCTAAGATACCATTAAAATCATTATGGAAAATGTTACTGCTAATGTAACATAAAGACTTACAGTCACTATACTGTCAATTTCATTTGTTATCCTCCAGTTCAAGCAATCCACCATCTAGAACATGATAATAAGTGAGTCAGTAAACAATACAAGAATTACTAAAAAGGTAGGATAGAAAGGAATTCACTAGTTTTGGGAGGGAATACAGGGTTATAGATAGCGCTAAGTGTGTTAACTTACTTAAGACTGGCTCATTGCGTTACAACAGGCAGGGGGAGATTTCTTCCTTCATCCATGCCTGGTATTGATCTAGTAGCAAATGGAGAGGCAGAAAGCGGGGATGATCCGGGATATTCTGTTCGTAAATAGACAATGTCTTTACTTTAGCATTAGATATGCCCTTGGCAGGTTGACTTCAGCCATAAACATAAAGTGATTTCTCAGTCACTAACAAGACTACAGATGAGGAAAGTATAGGTGTGGGCGGGGTAGACCATAAGCAAAGAGTAGGAAAGGCGGTGGTAGATAAGAGGAGGCAAAGCTCAGCACAGAAACTAGGCGTGGGCGCGTATTTTTTATTTATATCGAGATCATTATAGCTTCTTCTCATATTGAAATCGCTTCTATTTGTGCTAATTCGTATACTGGAACTCTCGTTGTCCAGTAAAATAAAATAAAATGCAACTATAAAAGGAAAAGAGCATATGCAAAAGAGAAGGATATATACAACCATAAAAATAGAAAGAAACTAGTGTAACTTCCATGATTAGTTTAAATAAACAGACTGAGTAAAATATTTACTATTTTTCGAAAACACAAGTGCAATTAGGTGACTCTAGAATTCTAACTTCACAACCAAAAAAGGAGAAGGAGTTTTATACGGTCAGTGCAGTTGTTTCGCTATATCTAATATATTTAATAAAGTAGGAGTCCGCAGAAGCGTCGTAAGCACCTGTTCCACTGTCAAAGGACATACAAGATACGGCTGTCCACAGAAAGACAAGGTGTAAGCGGAAACTCCCCTCCTTAGCCGTGCATAGGTTCCGACCCTTAATTGTTCGTGGTTTGATTACGCGAGTGGATCTTCATCATGAAATTGAACTCACGAAGTATAGGGGAATGATTAGGAACTTCTATAGAGATTAGGCCTTATTCACATATAATGTTGAGAAAGAACAACTTTTATTAGTGACGTCTATTCTGTAGGGTTTGGTTCCGAAAAATTAGAATAAATTGAAAGAGAAAAGGGCATCAGGTCCAAGTGTTTGTAGAGAAGATTCTTGGCAAGGAGTTGTGGAAGTGGTCTTGGTTAAAGGAGATAGAGTTCTGGACTGATTGGTTGGGCAAGAGCTGATGAATGTTGAGAAAGTTTAGATCTAGAGAAGCCTGGGAATACTATGCCTATTGGGTTTGAACTAGGTGGCACCCCAACCGCTAGTAGTTAAAGGGGGTATCTTGTAGCTAGGTATTCAAGGGTGTGGGAAAGAAGAGACCGGGCTTCAGATCATGAGTTTCTGTTTGATTTCTCTCTGAAAGAAACTAAGGAATATTAGTGATGTATCAAAATGTATCAACTTCTTCTCACCATTTTTCGTGCTTTGGCAACATTCCAATATCTTGCTTTGAGAAATTTTACATTCATCTATAAATCCTTGGTGTGTTATAAGCCAAACTCTAGGAAGTTATTTCAGAACCTTTTTAGGAGCAAAGCACAAGATAGTTAACTTCATCTAAAGTCACCCATATCAAATTCATATTCCCAAACAAATAAGAAATGGATTGTTGGATAATATACCTGATGATCTCTCGGAGAAATACTTCTTTGTTACTATATAAGCTGTGAACAATGCGATCCATAAATCGACTAACCTGTTAACACAGAACATACCAAATTCCATAAGCCCCCTGAACCAGAATAAGATTTATAAAAAACAACCAAAAAAATCAGTTCAAGTGTCTTACTTCTGCTTGGCACTCAAATTTTTCAACAGGTGGTGAATCTGTAGTATCTGATGCTGCCGCCGAGGTTGATTCATAACGGTTACTCAAGGAAAAACCATTTCTCAAATTAAACTTCGGTGTTGAGTTAGAAAAAATTGCTTCTCCCAGTGGTTATTGATGAATACCATCTGCTTGTTGACTGGTTAGAATCAGTGACTCCAGCTTGAACCAACGAAGCAAAAACCGAAATTAAACTAATGAGTTCATAATAACATTTATTATTACTTAATTCCAATTCAAAATGGCTGACATGAGACTGAAGCCTAGCTTCCTTGTTCTTTGCTCTTTCCTTCTTTGGTCCTTGGGCCTTCCATTGAGGTACGAATATTCATTTTTTTAAAAAAACACACAAAAAAAAAAGATCTCAGCAATTACATAGAAGAATAAACGAAAGGAATCGAAAAAATATTTTATTTGGAGCATTTCAATGATGAATCAGTAAGGATAACAATGTTTAGGGTTTTACCGAATCAAAATGAGAAATCCAATTCCACCTTTGAATATGATTTCAACCCAACATTTCCAATCATATCAGAACTCTAATTCGAGATTGAGAAGGTAACTACAATTACATAAGGATTGAAGCAAACCCAGATTTTGGTAAGAGAAAAAACCAACAGAAGATCAGAGATGGGATTTGCCCGATCTTTTTGGGTGAAAAATTTTGAGATGGGATTTGCCTGATTTTTTGGGGTGAGAGATCTTGTTTTAAGTTAAACGAGATGAGAGGCGAGAAGACCCACTAACAGACATCCCATAGTATAGCTAGCCCATTCTTCAGAAAAATTTCTAAGAACTAATAAAACTAAAAACCGTATGTTTGAGAATGATAAATAGCAGCTGTTTTGGATCAAAACTGTCGCTATAGATTAAAAGGACGATAATTAAAAGAAACTGTCATCTATAGCTATACACTTCTATAACAGTTCTTATATAAAACAGTTGGAATAGCTTAAGAATAGTAACAGTTTATAACTGTTATTATACATCAATTTACACTAACATTTTTCTACAAAAACTGTCATCGTATAATTATTAAGTAACAGTTAATAAACTGTCACGATTTTGTACCATTATTAGTGTGAGTTTTTTATAAGAAACTATCGCTTATATCTCGTAGATTATTCTTTTGTGACAGTTAATTCGTGAACTGTCATGATTAAGTATTTTGAACTGTCACGTAAGCCCAAATTCGTACTAGTGGTCATTGCGTAAGAAATCCGAAGTATAAGAAAATAGAAGTACTCGTCTTGAAGAAGTACATAATAATGAGAAGTATGAAGTACCCATTCTCGAAAGATAATTCCCGAAGAAGCATTTAGATACCCACATAAAATATAAAAAACATCCAATGAGTATTCTTCTCATAATATATATGAAATATGAGTAGTAAGAAATATCGATCCTTGACTGATGAGAAGTAATTTAGGGAACAATGTCAGAACACAGCCTCCTCAGAAGTAATTTAGGTAACAATGTCAGAACACAGCCTCCTCCGCCTTCCCCAGTCAACTTGAAAGATAATTGGTACTTCAGAGTCGTTCGGAGACCTGTTTCTATAGACGCATGACTAACCCTCATACACTGAAGTAGCCCTTGGTTCGTCTTTGCTTGGTCTGTATCTTTTGGGTAAATACGATAGAGGAAGGTGTAAATGAAGCAAAAAAAATCTATAAGAATTGTTATTGCTGAGTAGAGTGCCTTGGCTAGTGATGCAACATTTTCTCTATTTATTTCTACCTCAACTGATAGACTTGATCCTTGAAGAATGGGCTTATAACCAAAAGCATGCAGTGATAGAAGTCCGACTACTGGAGATGCAGAAGATGCTAACACAGATTCAAAAAATTGATCCAGAACATAAATGCTCGTTCTAGGTTTCTCGGGTACTATCTCTGCAACAATTGGATTGTCTGTAGCCGCAGAATTCCATGTTATGAACAAACCAATGATAAACAGGACCATGCCGTGTTTGAATCCAGTGGAGGGATCATCAGGAAAACCTAGCAGCAGAATCTATGCAAGTGGGATAGCTGAACCTGAACTTATCCGAGATAAAATGATCCTCCCTGCGTTTGGAAAACGGACAGAAAGTACATCTCTCATCTTTCCTCCGAAAAATGCCCCAATAGAACCAACAACACTAACAACTCATTCCAGTTTTCCTTACTTATAATGGTTAAGCTCTAAAACAAGCTTCACAAGTTAAAACTGATAAATACAGGAAGTAAAAGCATTATATGAGCATACTATAAATGATAAGAAATGTAAATAGTATGAATCAATTTTTCTCATACATCATGGTAAGTTGCAGATGTTGTTGTTCAAATAGTCATGGGTGGGTAGTGAAGCTAGATGTCAGATGCTAAGATTATTCAAAAGAGTAACCACTAAAGACTATGTATACATTACTCATGATTTGGTGCCAAAGTTATATGCAATATATAAGGTAAGTAATACTTAGCTCATTTCTCAGCAAGGAACTTGGTTTCCCAGTAAGCTGCCCCATAGATTCTTCATCTTATGGAGCTACGAAACTGATGCTTGCAGAGCAGAACTGAAACTTGAAGAGCCGTTGTGTCAACTTGAGGAACTGTACTGCTGTCATGGTTATTGGTATCCGCTCTGTCCACTTGAAGAACTGTACTTCTACCAAGGTCATTAAGAAATGTTTCGCCCACATGGAGAGTGCTACTGCTGCCAAGGTCATTATTATGATCCGCCACTTGAAGAAAGGCACTTCTGCTATGGTCATTATGGATGATCATTGAACCCTCTTGAATAATTGTATTGTTGTCAATGTCAGTAGGTGCGACTGCGTCCACTTGAAGAACTGGATTATTGTCGAGGTAAAAACTCCCTCTACTAGCATGGCACCAGTAGTTTAGACTGACGTTTCTTCTCTACTTAAGCTGCTTGCCAAGAGGGTGAGCTTATTCATGGGGAGAATTTCAGTCTATTTGCTGCTATGGAGATAATGGACCCAAAAATGGATTCAGGTATTAAAAACTTTGGATATAATTCAGTTGCTTAAGCTATTGAGAATGGTGTTGCCCCAATTCGATTTAGTTTTAATAGGACTGTTGATGTTCAGTACACTCTTGAAGAACTGGATTACTGCCAAGGTAATTGGGGGATGCCAAACCAACTTGAAGAACAACACATCTACTAGTGTCATTCAAGGTCACTCCGTCCAGTTAAACTGTACTATTGCCAAGGTCACTAGGAGGCGCTGTGTTGGTTTGACTACATGTACTTCTGCTAGGTTCATTAGGAGCCTTTGTGTCCATTTGAATAAAAGGGCAGACACTGTTCTACCACCGGGCTGTCTTTTTTCCACTTTGGAAAGAAAATGGTCTCATCTATGGAAGAGAATCCACTCGTTGGCGTACTATCAGGCTCATCCTTGTCCATACAAAGATCATCCATTGTAGGAATCATCTCTGCTGCCAGTGTATGGAATGTACCTGCTAATTAAGCCCGTTCATCCCCAGAAACAACTGCAGCTCTAACACTACTGGCTCCTTCGAGTGAATTACTCTGTCTAATCATGGAACATATAGGAATAAGCAGGAAATGGGTCAACATCAAAATACACGCAAGAGTACTATTTTAAGGTACCCATTTCTTCTCTATTGCCACCAAATTTTTTGGCATTCTTCTGTGTTCTTGTAAACCGAGCAACATTCAGACTCATCAACCTACCTGCGACACAATTTCTGCCTTTCAGCTGATGAGAAATTTCAACTGAAGTGCATATTTCACAGATGCAAATGATGTCTTGTGTTGTTCTTTGAGGATTCATTTCATAATCGCTGCACGTCGAGAACACCGCCACCAACAATAGTTGTTCTGTAGTAGAAGTTACTGTGGTTGCAACTTTATCATTATTTGTATTCGTTAATCATTGTTCTGTAATCCATCAGATTCTTCTGGTTCTTCTTCTATATTTAATTTGATCCTGAGTACCAAGACATTCCAATAGATGGTTCTATGTGCTGATATATTTCTTCTGGTTCACATATGGTTCTATGTACTGAGACATTCTTACAGATGGTTCTTCTGGTTCTATGTGCTGATATATTTCTTTTGCATGTAGTCCAACCAGAAGCAAATGGAGACATTCCAACAGATGGGATTCCCTCTCTGGATAGAGTTCTTATAATTTCAAGGTTTAGTGATGTCACAGAGGTACGTGTTGCAACAAATCCAGCCTTGACAAGTGGATGATGCAACCCTCCTTTATGAACACCAGTCCTACTAACCGCCAGCTGTTGCTCCAATCCACACCAAGATCCTTGACATAGGACGAAGTTGAAGATCCCCCGTTATTCCTGATCCAAGGTAAATTCATAAAAGCTCTCTTGATCTTTAAGGACACCGGTAGGATAAATCCTTTAAACTTTTTTTCTCTAACGCTAAATTATGGTTACCATTTTCATGATAACACAACCAATAGTTCAGATGTGTAGAAAAAAGCAATTATGATGAAATCGTAATATATCAAATAAAATATGAGATTGACATACTTATATAACGTGGTTCGACAGAGATCTGTCTACGCCCACGGGTAATGAAAGTTGATTGAGTTTATTGATAGTTGAGTAGTACAGGGAGATAGAACTCTATTACAGAATCTCTTTATTCTCCCTGAAGGAAAAGAAATCTCCACCCAGCCCAAAAGTCCCCCTTCTAATACATTTGTTTTGTTTATAAAGGGGTGATCCGCCACGGGTCGATATTGATTTTCCATGTGTCGATATTGATTTTCCATGGGTCAATATTAATCTTATCCTTGAATTATCTTAGTTTAATTTTGATGCGGAGCAAGATGCTACGAGACAAGATGGTGAGGGTAAGATGGCGAAGGTGCGGGATGGAAGTGATAAAGTGGTGCGGGTGCGGGATGGAAATGACAAAATGGTGCGGGTGCGGGCAAGATAGTGTGCGGGAATGATTGGATGGTGCGAGAAGAATAGCTCCAACAGTCAACAACACAACTGAATTGACAAGGTAGTGCGGGATGGAAGTGATAAAGTGGTGAGACAAAGTGGTGCGGGTTCGGGATGGAAGTGATAAAGTGGTGAGACAAAGTCGCGCGGGTGCGGGATGGAAGTTTGATGCTTAGCTTAGTCACTGATTTCCTGTAAAAACAAACCATTGGTTCTGAAAACATACTTTGTGCATGGGTTCAGAAGCATACTGACTGACGGTAGCTTGGATAAAGAATTCATTGCTAAGGCAATTAATCTGCCTACGGTAGGGGAGATTATGGACTTGATGGATATTGCTGATCCTGATGTTGTTCATACTGTCTGATCTTTTATCAGGAAGCATCTTGCTTCTCAGCTCAAAGCAGAATTTCTCAAAACAGTTGAAAACAATAGGAGCTCTGATCCATACTTCTTCGACCATTCCAATATGTCACGACGCACTTTGAAGAACATTTCTCTTTCCTATATGGCCTCTCTTGAGGATGCCCAGATCACCGAACTTGCTGTGGATGAGTACAAGACCACGACAAACATGTCTGACCAGTTTGTAGCTCTAACCGCCTTAGTTCAAATTCCTGGTAAAACCCGTGATGATGTTCTTGTTGATTTCTACGACAAGTGGGAACATGACTATTTGGTTGTAAATAAATGTTTGGTCTTCAAGCCATTTTAGATATTCCTGGAAATGTCAAAAATGTGCGCAAGCTGCTAGAGCATCCTACCTTTGACTTGTGCAATCCAAACAAGGTGCAGTCACTCATTGGAGGATTCTGTGCGTCACCAGTTAATTTCCATGCCAAGGATGGATCGGCCTACAAATTCTTGGGAGAGATTGTATTGCAACTTGAAAAACTAAACCCCCTGGGTGCCTCCCGCATGGTGTCTCCATTCTCGAGGTGGAGGCGTTATGATGAGACTAGACAGGTTCTAGCTAAGGCATAACTGGAGATGATACTGTTGATGTGATTTTATATAGTGGTAAAAAGAGGTTCGTTACTCGAACTTGTGAAGGTAATGATTTTAGAAAATATTAAACTTAATCTAAACTAATAAAAATCAGGAAATTAAACTAGAGAATATTTTTAGAAAATATGGAGAAAACTAGGAATCAAGATTCAGTTATTTCTAACAATCTATGTGATTAATCATGTAATTCTTTTTAACAATTTAATTCAAGTTTGCCAAAAATATGTTTCCTAAAAGAATAATTGTAAATCCTAAGCATGGGACATCAAGAGTAATTAACTAAGCATGACCCATCAAAAGAGAACACAACTATTTAATAAAAACCATTTTTTTCTAATTTAAATCCATGCAAATAATAATAAAAGAATTATAAATAATTAATTAAAAATAGACTTACCACATAAAATTGAGAGAAAAACCTCCTCCATCATCCCAGTAAATAGACTTAGCTCATGGTGAAGAAAACTTGCTCAAAAGATCTTTTCATTGCTCAAAATATTGATTACAAGGTTGAATAATAGTGCAACAGCTGAACAGACGCGTTTATAAGTGTTACAGAACAAGGT
>JAJJMC010002939.1:9657859-9670598 GCA_023531435.1 Papaver californicum
CAAAGAAAAGGAAGGAAGAAATTTGAAATTTAAGGCAACAGAACAGCCACACTTATAAGTGTTGCTGTGTCTTCTTCTTCGGCAGCGACTAGTTGAAGAACACGGTCACCGGCGGTGACCGGTGCAGCAGCAGTTGACCGGATCGTGAGTATTCCGGCCACAATACCGGCGACTCCGAAACTTCAATTCTAAGCTATTCTCCCCCTTCTTCTTGGCTTCTCTTGGTATATATAGACTCTAGGGATACTTATGAGTCTTCTAAACCTAATAGAACTCTTTAAAACACATCCAAATCTTCCCAAATCCGAATCAAAGTCTAACTCCCTTTTTCCGGCCAAATTCGGATTTGGGGCTATTTTTCCGGCTAAAATTGCTGTTTCTTGGCGTGTTTAGTCTTGTGTTGGACTCTTCTAGCTTGTGTATCAATTTGAGAGCAAAATAACCAAGTTTTATCATGAATTAACGTTCACAGTTGAGTACAGCATTTTCGTCCGATGAGTTGAATCGGTGATTGACTCGGTCAACTCGGGTTGACCGATTTGACTCGGGTTTGACCCGATTTTGACCGAGTTGACTCGAGGGTGCCCCTTATCCATTTCTAGGGTGCCAATAACACTTGTCCTTGGGTGCCTTTATCACTTTTTTGAGCCAATTTTTCCACAAATCTTTATTCTTCAAATGTACCTACAAAAGCATAAAAACACGTAATAGACACAAAATCGAATACTAACTCACTAGAAATTAAGGTGTAATTTAGACACTAAAATGTGTCTATCAACTGTCAACTGAAGTGCTGCAGGCAAGATAGTTTTGGCTCTTTCCTGGGCACGCTTTGATCTGCGTCCTTAGCTGTACTGTCCCTCTAGTGAATTATTGAACTGCCGCTTTACTGAAATTCGCACATCGATGTAGCTCATGAAGTTGTAACATTGGGCTCCCAGTTTCTGCTGCTGCGACTTTTACGAAGAGCTCATAGTGAAAGGAGTAGCCCATTTGTGAATACTGACTGTTGTTGATGGCATTACGGGTGTATAATAGGAACAAAGATTCTATGCCCACTCATCAGTTGTAATAAAGCTCCCTCCAGTGGCTCATGTACAAGTCTGCCACGTGTTGAAGTAGATTTTTGGTACTCATAATATTTGAGAGTTTGTTTATTTGTATTGTAATACAACGGTAACGTATATGGTGTTTGTAAAAATATAAATCCTAGACGAAGATGGCGCTATGATTGACTGTGTTGACATCCATAAGCAGCCGCCTGCCTTTGACAATCCTTTGTTGAAAAATCACAAGATACAGGTAATAAAAACATATGCATGTGTCCTCTAGTATTTTGTTATGTCTTTCTAATTTATCTTGTATTGGACTTCTTTAACAACATAAAATTTAAAACAACGAAAGTTAATGTTTAAAAATAAAATTTTGGTATTTTTAGTTGTACCTAATTATTTTAATAATTTAAAGAGTTTTCCAAGTATATAAGTTTTATAAATCCGATTTGTATTTTAAAAAATATTAAGGTTTGATTTTTTTTTATTTTTTTTTTAAAACAATAACATCTATGTAAATATAAACATATAAAGATGTATATGGAAGTAGATCCATTGACTTAAATTTTATGACTTAATTTTTTACTTAAGTAGATGCAAATATATAATCGGTATTACTGTTGTACACTTTACATTTTTTCGAAATTTCACATTTTAATAGAACAGGTGATTTGAATGAGGGTAACTTAGTCATTGAGAAGTCCTACTAAAAATACCTATTTTCTTTATAGTAGTTAGATATATAAATTATTCGCTTTATAGCCTTTATTATCACTCAACGACATAAGAGACCGGTAAGAAAAATAGAAAATATCATACTAATATATTCATTCGGGACTCTAGTTACTTACATTCACATTATAAACAAATATTTTCTTTGTCCAAAAAAGAAAATTACTATTATTTTTTTATTTTTAGGAGTTGGGTGGTGAAGAATCGATATCAAAGGTAGTTCCCATGAAATATATGAATGAATACGGGATTGGGATTAATGGGGTTCCAAAGCTACCACCACATAATTCCAAAGAAGAACAATAACTTACTAGTTTATAGTTAGGGTGTGGATGAAATAACTGGTAGTGTGAATAAAATCAATATTTCTTAACTTCCAATCCTATCACTTTTCCGGTTGAAATCGATGGTAAAATAAAAGAAGCAAAACTATGAATATGAAAAGAAAAGGAAGAGAGAAGACAAAGGAAGAAGAATTTGAGATTCGATCAATCAAGCTATTCATGGGTTCTTTCATAAGAAAGATTCTAAGTTAAATAATCTCCATTCTAATTGAAAAAGCTCAAAATCTTCAAAGAAGCATAACATTGAGTAGACGTTTTCAGTGAGAAAATATAATTTTGGTTTTAGCTGTATTCAAATAGGTTCAATGGTGTCTACGAAGAAACTTTACATATTATTATAAATTTCTAGAGAACATTCGTAACTGTTTTGCGACTTATAATTACCAGATTAATACAGCATGGAGGGTTTATTTTAATTTAAATTTAGGTGCAAGGGTTCTTAAAGAATAAAATACGAATAACATCAAGATCTGAAACTGATGATAAGAATCCAATGGTTGTTAGCCGTGAGTTATATTTTCTTGTCACAAGGATATGCGCGGGACAAAAGGACTCTTAAATATCGCTATTGTGTATTCATCATACCATTTTACATAAATTGCTCATGTGCTGATGTGGAGGTTGTCATGGAGCATTACTTAAACCCTGATATTTTGGGTAGGACAACTTGTTCTTCCGAGTATCCCATCCGAGAGTCCAGTACACATCGCCAATTAAGGTGGTTTAATTTTAATATTTTAATACATTTAGTGGGCCAATTTGAATATTTAATACATTTATATGGCTTATACATAGTAACACCCACCACCAATCGACATATCCAGTTGATGAGACCCAGTTCGATTACATATCAAGTAGCAACACTTTTTTTCCTTCCTTTCCTGTACTGTTTAACTTATCTAACTTCGATTACTAATCCAGTTGAGACCCACTTCTTATCCCCAGAGATGCATCACCATCATCTGCCAACCAATCATGGAACAAGAAGGTCAATCTTAACGGCTATCGATGCCCAAAAGGGACAGTTCCCTATCAGTAGAACTAGCAGAGAAGAGCTAATTGGAGTTGAATCCTTTTCGAAATCAACGCTCAGCCATATGCGTGCTCCTAATGAAATAATTGTCCACCCCCTGGTGGACATGTAAATTCAAATACTTTTTCTAAGATTTAAAAAGAAGAAGTTATCCATTTTTGTTTTTTTTTATGTTTTTTACATAAAATTTTAATCAACTTCTCCATCAACTCTATACTCTATACAGGGAGATCCTGTGATTCCATATCGTGGACTTGAACGTGGAGAAGGGTCAGCAAAGCGCAAGTGTATTGTGGCATGAATCCGGACCAGCCGATAATTGCACGACTATACAAGCAGGACGGATGGTATAAAGTCCTATTCTTGATAACGCCATCCTTAATATATACAACATTTGGGGCGAAAAAGGATGACCTGTATTTTTGTATTTTTCTTAATCTATACAGTATAAATAACTGAATCATGATTCTAAATAAAAAACTTAATAAAAAAACTAAAAAAATAAAATATTATATCCAAATACAATAACAATATATGCGTAGTATTTTATATTTTAAAATGTAAAAGGTATCATATGAATCATATATATCTTATATTCTTGAATATTAAAGTAACACATGAATCACACATGAAAAATAATTTTTTTGGAGACCTATATTTTATAAGTTGTTACTTATGTCACCCATATAAGATGTTTATTTGTTGATAATACGAAAAACCGTAAGACCAATACTGATAGTAGTAACAAAAACCTAAAAAAAAATAAAAATATTAGTAGAATACTTTCTCATATTAAAAATAATTTTTCACAAATATTAAAAGATCGACTAAGAAAAAACTGCGTTTATATATATAGTGAAGAGTTTTTTTTAACCCTTTTTTTTTGGGTCTAGGATTGTCGACCACTCCACCCTACCTAAAAGACGACAACTCATATATATTTTTATTATGTTTCTAGTTTATATAACTGTACTCGTACGAAAATTGTGCATACTCATCTGATTTAAAAGATGGATACAAGTACTGAATCAATTATTAATCAACTTCTCGATCATCCAATCTCTTTTGTTTCCTTGTATACAAATAACTCCGACGTGTTAAACGGTTTACTAGGGAGAAGGGCATTTTGAAGAGAACGTTGGAGAGGAAAAATGAACGGAAAGAATAAGATTATTTGGATTTTCAGGTGTGGACATCAAATTTGAATGCATTTTTCGTCTTCGTTGCATTTGTTTGGGGGTACCGTTAGCGGCTTTGGCAACAAGGAACTTAGGGGGCGCGTGCAGTGTAATATGGGTCCCAAAGCTATGATGAAGGTGATACTGTTTGGGTTTGAGTCGTTTTTATGTTTTGTCATGTTCTATTACGATCTGGCCTTAGCAGCATGAGGGTGAAACGGATGATAGATGAAGCACGGAAAATCCGTATTCTTCGCAAGAGTTTTCTGACAAGTCAGTTTTTGTTCGTGGCGGGTTTGGTTTTCTTAGCCTAGAAATTACTGGTTAATCCAGTTTTCATGACCCGATTAGCGTATGGTCCACCCATCCAACTCAATTTATTCGTTAGTCCAGAAATTTGTTTTTGGACTAATATGTTTACTCGCTGGTCCATTAAACGTGTGATGTATATCATGTTTTACTTTTAATTTTAAGATCACCCTTCCGTCTATAATACACAAACACCCGAAGAGAGAGAGAGAGTTTTCTTCTTCGATCTTCTTGGTTTTCATTTTTTGTGTTTCGATTTGGTTGATAATAATCGTCAAAAATGAGAGATGCATGTATCTTACTCCTCTTTCTTTTTGGATCTATAGTTTTTAACTAAAAATGAGAAGAGATCGAGATATAGTGATGGTGAAGAAGGAGAAAAGAAAGATTTTGGTGAAGAAGAAGAAGATAAATAGAGAAGAAGAAGAAGAAGAAGAATAAGAAGAAGAAGGAGAAGAAGGAGGAGGAGGAGGAGGAGGAGATACAAATTCATCAATTTTTGGGTTTTGTTTAAACGTTTTAATCTTCTTCATGTTGATTTGATATTCAATGTTGGAAGATAAAGTTTTGTCTATTCAAACGATATGATTTAGTTGATTAAGGTGATGATTACTCCTTTTTTATGTTTTGGGTTAGTGCTATTTATATTTTTTTTTTTTATGATTAAAGGTTATTTATTTCAATATGTACACATTTTCTTCAGTACATATCAATATATACAGTTGGATCAATATGTCCTGTGAGATCATACATTTTTTCCTTCAATACTTATTTTTCTTCAGTACATACCAATATGTACTGTAGGGTCATATACATTTTCCTTCAATACCTATTTTCCTTCAGTACATATCAATATGTACTGAAGGATCATACACATTTTCCTTTAGTACTTATCAATATGTATTGTTGGATCAGTATGTAATGTGAGATCATATACTTTTTCCTTCAATAAATATCAATATGTTTGAAGGATCAATACGTAATATTTTTGGCGACTAATAGAGATCTTCTTCTTCTTTTGTTCTTCTACTACTTCTTTTCTTCTTCTCTTTTGTTCGTGGTGCAAGAATACTATTTTCTTCTTCTACTAATTGATCTCTTCAATTTTGGTGAAGGAGCATGATATGAAAAAAAATATGTTTTTGTTGACGATTTTGATTTTGATTTCGTTTTTCGTTGATGAATTTTTGGTATTTCAGATTTATTTTTGTTGATGAATTTTGGTATTCGATTTCGTTTTTTTGTAAAATTTTTGGTATATGGATCTATTTTTTTGTATTTTCATTTAGGTTTTTCCGTTTGAATGGAATCATACACTTTTTCCTTCAGTACATATTGATATGTACTGTTTTAAAAACATGAATTATGTTTTTAGCCAATAGATAGTGATATGTACTGTATATTAACTTGAACTAGGTTTTTACTCACTACACTGAGTAATATGAGATATCTATTGTCGGATATGTACTGAGTAATAGGAGATATATAATGTAGGATTACCGTGTGAGAAATAAAATTGGAAGATATTCGTGAAAAAAAAAACATTTGTGACTAATTCTTTAAAATAATTTTCTTCTACTGATTTAGGAGTGATTTCTTCTTCTATTATTCTGCTTGTCCGATTTTTTGTTCTTTTATTCTTGTTCTCAACATTTCTTTTGTTTAGATCTGGGTTTCTCAGTAGATTTTGTGATGGTTTCAATGAATTTTTGTAATGATTTCAGCGAATCTAGGTTTTTCTCGTTGATTATCTTCGATCTTGTTGACGATTGATTAGGAAGATCACTTAAATATTATGAGAAATAAGGTAAAAGAGGATGAGAAGGATTTAGGTATATTGTAGAGAGAAAACTCTTTTCTGGAAGAAGAAGAAGAATAAATAACAAAGAGTAGGGGAAAATGTGATTTATTCACACATGAGTTGTAATAGGCAGAAATGTAATTTTGTGTTTTTAAAAGATTTTTGAACCTCTGGTTAAATGCTTTTTCTGGATGCACCATATATTAAACGGATCCGAATATTTTGAACCAACTAACAAATTTCCCTTTCTTAGCTTTGACCATTATGGATCTGGCCCAAGTCCGTTTAGGACTTAGGTCGTGTGATACAAGAGAGTCTGTTATTGTATTTTGGGATACGCTTTCAACCCTCGGTACTGTGTCATTTATAGGGCTCCTCCACACCTTAAATGTCGTCTTCAGGCATTAGCGTATTTCTTAAATTAAATCTAGTAATCGTTTATTGGTGAATTTTACTTGGTTTAATTATTAGGGTTGTTTGGTAAAAAAAATTTAGATTATCCATTTATAATCATACTATGATATAATTATTTTTATAATAAATTTTATCAAACACCTTGAGTATAATTGATTATCTAATAAAAAGTGATTTATATGAAAAAATATTTGGTAAATGTGTTTGTTATTATCGATACTTTCTTATAAAGAGAATTCGCAATGATGATGTGTCGACGCTATATTTACTCTCATATTTTCTTTAAGCATATGAAGCCACGTCATCTTACATATTTATGTCATCACACCCATTCAACTTGATGTGATTTATAGTTTAACTTCAGAAACAAATTATGGAGAGACACGTTTCAATTAGGATTTTGGTTATCCGAAGCGTAACCATTCGGATGACACTCCCCAAAGACCATTTTCCAAAGGTTGTCTTCCAAATAAAAATATCCGCAATGAGAATCTGTTTGGACTTTGATAGCCATATATATAAAAGTTATTTTCATCGCTCTATTGCTTTCATCGTTCCTTTTCTTTGTAGATATGCTACTAAGTTACAGATTATTTATTCTTAAAATACAATATTATTCAAGTAGAAAGCTTAGCAGCAACATAAAAAAAAATCCTTACATTAGGACTTTACGATGAAGTCGATAAAGTGGTGAAGACTGAAAAAAAAGAACTAAAACTGAAACTAAAGAATTAGAGTTTGCGGATTCGTGCAGTATGACACGGTTGTACGCATAACAAAATAAAAACGGCCGTACTTAGGCACTGGTGGGTTTTTTTTATGCCGAGGTATGTAATACCATGTATGATGATACATAAAACTTCTAAAGATATGCTACAAAAAAATCTAAAGATTAAAAACTTGAGAAACAAATTAGAGTTACTGTCATCCCAATGCATATGATTTCATTACAAGGAAGGAAAAAAAGCAGTGGTTGATGTGGTTATAGACAATGGTAAAAAGATCGTTCATTCGGATTTGTAAAAATTTGATTTTAGACTTAGTTTTAATTTTAATCTAGCAATTATATACAAAAGATGATAAAAAGATTAAGAGATACTGGGACTTAGGATCCCACCAAACTTCATGTTAATGTGGTTCAAATATTAATTCTAGATAATTATAGCTCAAATAATAGGAATATTGACTTTGATTCTTTGTCAAAAGTAGATTCTTAAATCATTGACTGTAAATCCTAAGCATGGACCATCTAAACACTTAAGCTAAGCATAATCCATCAAATTAAATGACAACCAATTAAGAAAAATCATAAATCAAATTAAATTAATACAAAACTCATAAAATAATTTAATATATTTACCACACAATTGTGAAATATGGCTCCTCCATTGTCCCATTGATGGGGCTTAGCTCATCATGATCAAAACACTCTCAAAAGATTGACACTTGGCTCAAAAAAATCTTGAGAAGAAGAAAAAAAATCAAAAATAGTTGACAAAATGAATTTGAGACGTGTATAAACGTTACAAAGAAGAATAAAACAACAACAAATATAAGTGTTTCTTTTCTGTCGCTGAAAGGAACGGAAAAGATCACTGATTTCTTACGACGAAGTTCTTCTTTTTTACGACAAAGTTCTTCTTCAAACTTTTGGCAATGATTTCTTCATCCTTTTCTCATGAGCATAATTTTTCTAGATTTATATTTTTTCCATCTCTGGCAGAGCCAGCCCCCACACACTCTCATTTGAGAGTTCTATTTGTACCAGAACCTTCACTTACCCAAATCCCTTCTCAAATCTTTGAACCTTTTCAAATCTTTCTCTTTAATAAGAATATTCACGGGAATATTTTCACAGCTCGGACTTGATATTATTTCATGTTCTTTTGATTTTATTCTTGTTTCACAGTTTGATAATAACTTCCCTATATCCCCAATCCTGAGGAAATAACTTCTCAGAGATTTTCTTTTCATACACCCGAGAATATTTGGTTTTAAACAACTTGATTTAACGAGATTATGTTTGATATTTTCGAGTCTCCCTTATCAAGTACGACTCTCATATATACGGCAAGAGTATATCTTGTCTTAATCTCTTTGAAAGTTTCCAAAAATCCAATCAATATCTTCACGCTGTCAATGATCAAAATTTCCCTCCAAAATTATCTATTTGAAATGTAAAGGTGGGTGCATTTATCAATTATTATGGGTGCCTTTAACACTTTTTAGCCAAATTTTCCCCGCTTGTTTATTCTTACAAAAATACTTACAAACACATAAAATGACACAATTAGTACATAATCAAGCATTATCAATATAAAGAAATGAGATAAATCAGACACATAAATGTGTCTATCAGTGGCAACACTTTAAATTCCAGTGTGCCTAGTCATTGCAATTGAATATGCATTACTGTTCGAATCTCATGTGTCAGAGCATTGTACTTTTGTATGGTTTTTGAAAGATAAATAAACTTTCCATGATATTTTATGATGTGAGAGAGATTATTTTCACATGAAAGTCCCATTTACAGAAAAACCACCTTTCACACCATTAAGGTTTATATCAACTCAGTGTGTCTCAGAGACTGAATTAAATGGTTTACGCTAATTATTTTAACTTTCTGGAAAATGGTCTCATTTATTGTTTTATAAGAAGATCGGAAAGGATGTGAAGAAATGCTGAAGGATGGGTAATTTTTTTTTCTCTAAGCAAAGAATTTTATGTGTGAAGTTGTTATCGAATAAAGATCAGTACTGTAGATGGTGAGTTTTTAACATGGGCTAGAATTGTAAAATTGTTCTCTGCCAAGCAGCAGGGATATAAAAGATATGTACGTACACATGCGCATATGATCAATTCTATATTAAAATGTGGAATACTGTATCTCTACTTATATTCCGAAAGCGAATTAAGAGTACAGATTCCCTCTAAAGATTCTAAACTGGCCTTACAGACTCCTCAATACTCATTCTATTCATGCCATATAAAACTAGTTTCAAGTCGCATAAATTCCACGACTGAATTCCTTGAACTTGCCTCGAATGCACATTGATGTTCTAGCAACATCCATCAAAGTCGGGAATACTAATGCTTAAACCCTAAAATATATTCTAGCTTAACGCTTCATTCGCAACGAATGTTCCTCAAATTGCTCTTCTGAGCTCAAATATGCTACCTTAGCACTTTGTTTTAATATAAGCCATAAATTATGCGTCACTCCTCTCGGATGCGCCAAAATCAAGAAGCAATGCCATAAAATACACATTGAACCTTTAAGCTAGGATAACCCCTATCCTTTTCTCATACTAGCGCCTAGTTAGCACTAGATATTTTTCTTAGCACCCCATCGACACAAGTTAGCCACTTTAGTGCTAAAGGCGCTAACCTTAGCACCTGAAAATCGCCAACTAACCTAACATGGTCTTAGCTAACAGATCTTGGCATAATGAGGCCTCATCTAACTTGCCACTACCTTAGCACCTTAGCATAAGCGCTAAAATTGCTAACCCTAATCCTAGCGCCAAAAACGCTAACTCTTCTTGTCCAAATGCCTTAGCCAACGCGTCCTTGAGAGCACCTCTCATGACTATCCACTAGCCAGTGTGTCACATGCTCCAGTGCGCCCCTAGCTAGCACGCCCTCAAAGCCTGATGCGTCCCTAGCCATGCTTAGCGCGTCACAAAGGCTGGTGCATCCTTAACAAGCCTAGCGCGTCGCTGCCTAGGCTGATGCGTACCTATTTGGCTCCAGCGCGTCGCAGTTTCCAAGGACGATGCGCCCCTGCTAAGATAGCATGTCCCAGCATCCTAGTACGCCTCCTAGTCCTAATCCGTCTCCCATGCTTCGATGCATCCCATCTAAGCCTAGCGGGTCTCCTAGTGGCTGATGCATCCCTAATAGCCTAGCGGTGACGTTCCCCTACCATGCATGATGCCTTCTTGCCAGCCTAGGACATCCATACTTAGCGACCTAGCCACAAGCGCATTGACTCTAATGCTAACAATATTATCCAATTGAAGTGCTAACTTCAAACCTCCTTGAAACTAGCTTCCTAACCCTAGTATAATTATATTTACTAGAAGTTATGCATATTGGTCTTAGTCCTGAGACGTTAGCACACTATCCTTTTACATCAAAGAGCTAGCATATCCTTATTTACGCTAAGTAGCTAGTCCCGGCTTTGCTAGCTACTTCCCTCAGAAATACGCCTTTCTTCTCAATATGAGTCTAATATTAAATCTAATATGAATTCTAGTAGGTTTTCTTGCTTGAGAGGCCCTTTACAATATTTGGCCTCAAATGCCTCTCAGACTTATGCTAATTAACTTCTGAGCTAATACTTAGCCATTAAATATGACATGTTACTACTCCGCCTCCTCTCAGTGACAAGACCGCTGAAGACACTGAGAATATTCAAACTTCGATCAACATAGATGATCTGATGAAGAGATAAGAATTCCTAGCCAGAACTCGGCTGGACATGGACACTACTCATAAGGAGGTACTTTCTTGTATCAAGACCCTGATAGAGAAGACCAGAACCAACTTTATAGCGGTCGTTGATGCTGAAACACCTGGGGCTCGAAAAGACAAATGAGTCCATGTCAAACCTGATCGCCCACCGCAGAGGTATTAACAATCCAATTTTGTCACTCGTGAAGATCTGGAAAGATTCCTACAAAACCATGGAAAGGAGAACTCATCCTCATCCCTTCAACACCAACATCCCTACCCGCCTGAAATTCAAAGGATCCCTCTGCCGGGAGGTTACTCTTATCTAACTTTCTCATTATACGACGTAACTGGAAATGCTGGTGAACACATCTCTCGATTTCTCGAATCGCTCGGGGGACATGAATATAATTATTTACTACGTCTCAAGGAATTTTGAAAGTCCCTCACTGGAAGGGCATATACGTGGTATAACAACATTGCTCCCAACAACATCTCTGATTGGGAAGACATGGTTAACGCCTTCTACAAAAAGCACTTATTCATCTGCGATCATATCACCCTATCATACCTTGGACGAATGTTCCAGAGAAATATTGAGCACCCCAATGAATATTTGAAAAATTTTAGAACTCAAGCATTGGATTTTCACGATCCAAATGTGACAGAATATCAACTAGCGGAGCTCTGCATTAATGGTATGATCCCTGTTTATCATACTCTTCTAGAAAACTTACGTTTTCAGAATTTCTCTGAGTTACACGAAGCCACAAAGCAATCCGCCACGACCGCTCCTTCCCTTAATTCTAAACAATTAAAACTTATATTTTTGGACTCTTATTCTTTGCTAAAGTAGATTTTTAAAACATTAACTGTAAATCATAAGCATGGCGTATCAAAATTTCTAAGTCTAAGCATACACCATCAAACAAAATCACAACTAATTAAGAAAAATCATAACTCAATTAAAATCAATGCAAAATAGTCAAAGAATTAATTATAGTTACCAATACTCATGAAATAAGGCTTCATCCATTGTCCCAGTGTTGGTGTTTAGCTCATCACGCTCAAAAGATAGGTACATAGCTCAAAAGTGCTTGAGAAATGATATAAAAGAGAGAAAATGATGAAAACCGGGAATTCTCAACGTTTATAGGCGTTGTAAACTCACTGTTACAGAGAATATTGAAATAAACGATCGCTTCAACGTGACTTAAAGAAAAAACTCTTATTGGTACTATTCAGGAAACTGTTACAATAGATATTGAATTTAAGGGAATAGACCACGGACGTAAACGGCAATTCTTCTTTTTAGCCACGATTTCTTTAACCTTTTAGTTACGGTTTCTTCATCTTCTTCACTAGCAGAAACATGTTTTATGAATTTTTTTTCTTTTTCTCCGGCAATGCCAGCCCTCCAC
>JAJJMC010002939.1:9670698-9719105 GCA_023531435.1 Papaver californicum
TCTCGATCACCTCTATTTATACTATACCAACCAAATCTCTTCTTAACTCCAAATATCTTCTCTTTTTAATGAAAATTAATGTCGGCAGATTCTCCTATGTTTCTCGATATGATTTTTTTACTTTGAACAAATCTTCGCTATTCAAATCTCAAGCAAGTTCTTTAGTAAAGTTACCATTCGAGAATATTATTTTGCATTCTTAAGATTCGAGAATATTTTCTCCCCAACAATATCAAATCGAGAGTTTATTCCTTCAGAGATTACTTACTTCACGAGATTTCCCGCGTCTATATATATATAAACTCTTGTCTATTTCAGGCAAGATAATATCTTGTCTCAAGTTCTAAAAAATCTTGTCCAAATCACAACAACTTATCCACAGATTTGATAGTAATTTCTCCCACCAAAATTTATTTTAAACTTGAGAAAGTGGTTGCCTTTAACAATGCTTTGTGTGCCTTTATAACTTTTGAGGGGTTCCTTTATCAATTTTAGCCAACTTTTTCGTAATTTCCAATTCTTCCAAAAATACCTTCAAAAGATCATCATTATTACAAAAATTGAGAATTAACAATATAAATATGAGATCAATCAGACACAAAAATGTGTCTATCAGGAATTGATGACTGATCAACAAGCAATACACACCATCAATTAGTGCTGTCAGTACTGAGGGACCCAAGAGAAAAGATCCATACCAGCAGGAACCACAAACTAAGCATTTTCCTTCCACTCCAGCAGTGTGCCAGGGACCAACCCAACGAGTCACTCGTGGAAGAAGTCCTTGAATTACCGGAGGCATGGGTACAAGAAGGGACCATCAAATTACCACATGTACGACGCCCACCTACTTCTCAGGAAATTTTTGACCCGAAATATTGTCGTTTTCATTCGTTTGTCAATCATCCCACCAGTGAATGTAATGGTCTGACACGTATCTTCAAGGAGAAAATAGAATCAGGGGAGTTTACATCGGGGACTGAAGAGATTCACAAAAATCCACTTCCTGACAGGAGCTTCACAATCTCTGGAGAGCCGGTCAACAAAACAGTTTTATCATTAATGGAGCGCACGTGTGAACTCCTCCATTTTTTAAAGGACCAGCATAAAGATCTTTTCAATGCCCTCAATCGAGTCGTATCTGGTGAACGTCTACCATCCCTTGCTGGGGATACTTATCCCGAGACGGGTCCTCCTCGGAAGACATGATGAAGGGCATGACCGGGGGAAATTCACTACGGCAAGCTTCAGAGGCACTAAGTTCAGAAAGACACTAGTTGATGCTGGAATGGATATCAATATTATCAACATCACAACTTTAAAAACGACAAGAGTGACTTGACAAGAAGCTAAACGCTCGCCGAAAATAGTCAGAGATCCTGAAGGAGTTACAAGGGATGTTTATGCATACATCATTCTCACAGTAGTGGAAGGGACCATTCAAACAAGCACAAATTTTCACATTGTTAAAGGGATGCTCGATTACGATACGATTCTGGGATGTACCTGGCTCCAACAATCAGCAGCCATCATAAGAGCTCGGCCAGAAGTCCAGCCTCGAGTTAAACACCCTATTCCTGGAGTCAGACCCAGCATTAGCAAGGAATTACCTATGTACTTAGAAGAATACCAATTGCTTAGAGCCATGACGGGGAACCAATCACCAACCAATAATGTATCAACTTATGTCAATAGATTTCGCACTCAAGTAGATCTTACCCAATTTGCTTCCTTAGATTGGGGACTAAACCTTGCTGGAGACGACAATTACGCTTTAGCCTGTCGTTACAAATAAGTGACTACTGCCACTCAATACTTCAAAAAAGAGGTGGAAAACACTCCACTCTCTCATGAACCATCAGAATTCTCAAAGATATTCTCTCTTATATGTGGTCAAAGA
This sequence comes from Papaver californicum, assembly GCA_023531435.1. Lineage (NCBI taxonomy): Eukaryota > Viridiplantae > Streptophyta > Magnoliopsida > Ranunculales > Papaveraceae > Papaver > Papaver californicum. Next base: position 9,672,599 of record JAJJMC010002939.1, read on the forward strand.
GGCATTAAATTTACAAGCAAAAAACAAAAAATTTACAAGGCCGAAGCAGCTAAGTCGAATATTTTCAGAATAGGGATCTGGTTATCAAAGCATCAAGACGACGTCGTCCCTCTAACTGGGAAGGACCATACAGAATCTCACGGGCTACTATAGACTGATTACCACAGAAAGTGAACCTGTCACGACAGTTATTCATGGAAAATGGATCAAGGCTTTCGACTGAACATCGCATCATGGTCCCTATTTCCTTGTCTTCCTTCATGTAGTATTTACAATTCCTCCAAAATGCCTACAAGTATCACTATGGGGATCCTTAGAATTTCAATTTAATTAATCGAGTAGAATTATCGTTTTTTCTTTAAAGAAAATATTTATGAATTACCTATCAGAACCAACTCACACAAAAATATTTCAAAATACATAAAGATTTAAATCCAATCAAACCTTTGAAAAAAACTTAAGCCACTCAGAAACATACTTTCACCCTTCATGTCTCAAACCCGTCCTTGAGTTAGCTTCGGTAAATTCCCAGCAAGATAGGGACCTACGTATGTGCAACAGTTTTATCAGAAGAAAAGAATCAACATCCGTGTCAGAGACACCAAATCACCACAATCCTGAGTTTGTCTATAGGGAAGCAGACATAAGCGGATAGAACAACAAGCTCTCCTCCAACATACAAGTACCCAGGAAGAGTCATGCAGGAGCCAAATTAAATGTTAACACCTACACCAGGATACTCAGTGGAAGTACTACCTTCAATGAGCATGCAAACAAGGGTCCTCCCATGATTTTTATTATGGGAGAGGGAATTATCTACATCGGAAACAATGGTAATTTTTGTTCTTTCACTAGTAAGCTCAACTCTTTTATTTTGATCATTTTCTCTCGAAAAGTAGAGAGGATATAGGGAAATTGAGTCAAAGCGTCTCAAACGCAAAATTCTTGGACATAAACCATAAAACTTGTCATACATACTCAAAAACATCATATACAATAATTACAAAATGTTATTCAATGGATTATATAAGTTTGAACAATCACAAGACGTTTTGCAAAAAAACACCTTAGAATCAATTTTCACTATCTCTCAACCTGGATTTCTTGTTGATGATATGTAGGAAATTTTGAAGCCCCAAACAAGGTCTAAACCTGGATTAATTATTGACGAGATGTAGGAAAAAAAATTCTAATAAAGATAGAGTGGTGAATCATCCAAAACGGAAATCATATGAAGTTTCTACAACGTTTTTCCCCACGCACTATACTTCTAAAAAAATTTATAACGAAAATTGATGAAATTTTCTAATAAGGATTGTTTATTCATTGATTTCAAGATGGGAAGACAATAATGCTAACTTACGTGAATTACTAAAATAATTATATGGTTCTATCGTAACGGACATACACGAAATTTTTAATTCAAAGAAGACATCTACTAGAAGAAGGAAAAGAAGGCTAAATTAAAACTTAATCAGAAGAGTCGGAGTCCGAGTTGGAGTCATACTCGTCGTCACCTTCTTCATCAGAATCATGTTCTTTACAGTCTTCCTCAGATTCTTCTTCTTCTTCGTAACCCGTTTCAAAGTATTCTACTTCAAAGTCATCTTTTGCAATCCCGTCAGGGTTCTCCTATTAATCCTCTAAGGTCTTCTCCTCAGCGTCGGAAGGACCTGCCTGCATGTCGTACTAAACATCATCACGCTAGCTTCACGGTCAGCCTCAGTTTTGGAGAAAGATTCATACTCAGACTCATATGCCATGTTAACTTCATGATCCTCCTCAGAAGGATACTTATCCACATCAGAATCGGGAGACACACCATAGGGACGAACACCTCGGTCCATTTTTTTAGTTTTCTCTCTTCTTGCGAATGCTCGAAGGTGTTGCTTCTCCATAAAAGTTGTAAGTTTCTCATCATCAACCCTTTTTTTCTCCAATTTCTCTCTGCTTCTTGATTCTTCTTCAACATTAATCGCAAAACAAAGTTCCAGAGCATATTAATAAGTTTTCTTCAAACGATCGAGAGGCATATCTCGAACAAGTTTTATGACTTTATTCAAATAAGGGCTAATTTTTTACTGTACTTCTTTGGGAGAATCTACCTTCATCTTTTTTCCTTTGCAACCTAGTTTCTTGCTTAAGGGATTAGGGCTATGGTTTTGATCAGGAATTGCCATAATCGCTTAAAACATAAAATAACAAGAAAAATACTTCAGCAAGAAAGAAAAAGAAGATTTATCAGAGGTTTTAGTCTATTAATTAACAAATTAAACTTACTGGTATTCTTTCATTGTTGCCGAAAAGAAGATTATTTCGCTCCAGAAGAACAATGATGAAACCAGGGTTTTGACGAAAAAATATTATCAGTATTATCAAGATATATGTACATATGATATATGAGAAAAATTTGGAAACCCCAGTTCTATTGGATAATGAGATTACTATCAAAAAAATCTTAGCTTATCTAAGTTGGTGATTCAAAAAAAAAAAGGGAAGAGAAGAGAGGGACGTGCTTACCTTGTTCCTAGCAGGTGACGCCCTCTTACTTGCTACCACCAACACCTTTCTTTGCTAACGAGCAAAAACCAAAAGAAGAAATGGTGTAAACAAAAGAGGGAAGAAGCATATATATAAGCGCCAACTTGAAGAGTCCTTGTCCAACTGGGAAACCTAAAATAGTTAGTACTAGCTATTTGGCTTAGCACCCTATTGGCACAAGTTAGCCATTTTAGCGCTAAAAGCGCTAATTTTCCTGGTGCTAACCCTAACACCTAAAAAGCGCCAACTAATCTAACATGGTCTTAGCTAACCCATGTTGGCATAATAAGGCCTCAGCTAGCGCGCCACTACCTTAGCACCTTAGAATTAGCGCTAAAAGTGCTAACCCTAACCCTAGCGCCAAAAGAGCTAATTCTTCTTGGCCAAGTGCCTTAGCCAACGCGTCCTTGAGAGCACCTCTCATGACTAGCCACTAGCCAGTGCGTCACATGCTCCAGCGCGCCTCTATCTAGCACGCCCCCATATCCTGATACGTCCCTAGCCATGCTTAGCGCGTCATAAAGGCCGGTGCATCCCTAACAAGCCTAGTGCATCGCTTCCCAAGCCGATGCGTCCCTAGTTGGCTCCAGTGCGTCCCGGCTTCCAAGGCCGATGCGCCCCTGCAAAGCTAGCACATCCCAGCATCTTAGTATGCCTCCTAGTGCTAATGCTTCTCCCATGTTTCGATGCGTCCCATTTATGCCTAGCACGTCTCCTAGTGGCTGATGCGTGTCTAGTATCCTAACGCGTCTCCTAGCGCTGACACGCCTCTACCATGCCTGATGCGTTCTTGCCATCCTAGCACATCCATACTTAACGACCTAGCCACAAGCGCATTGACTCTCATGCTAACAATACTATCTAATTGGAGTGCTAACTTCAAACCTCCTTGACACTAGCTTCCTAACCCTAGTATAATTGATATTTACTAGAAGTTATGCATATTGGTCTTACTCCTGAGACATTAGCACATTATCCTTATACATCAAAGAGCTAGCATATCCTTGTTTGCGGTAAGTCGGTAGTCCCGACTTTGCTAACTACTTCCCTCAGAAATACACCTTTCTTCTCAATATGAGTCCAATATTAAATCTAATATGAATTCTAGTAGGTTTTCTTGCTTGAGAGGACCTCTACAATATCTGGCCTCAAATGCCTCTCAGACTTATGCTAAATCACTCCTGAGCTAATACTTAGCCATTAAAAGTGCCATGTTACTTCTAAGAAAGTACATGGACAATGAACTTCCCAGAATCGACACTAATCAGTCTGATTACTAATCCAGTGAGTCGCGTAACTTGCCTCACTGACTTAGCAAGTCATTTTGACTTAACTTGACTAAATTAAAAAACAACAACGATTTATGACTTCACTATTTCTACAATATATCAAATACAAAACATGGGGGGTTCTCATTGGGGTATTGGTCTGGCGGTCTACGGCAATCGTCGGTGGTGGTACCACCTCTACAAACAAGAAAGACACAAGAAGTGGGTAGTCATAGAGCAGTTGAGAGGATGAGGAGTAGTGGTCTGACATGTGTTCCTTACTTTCCGGATACCACCCTACTACAATCTCCACAATCATCACCTCTACCTCTCCCTAACTTTCACGATTTACGAGAAATCAATGTGTCTCCTTCGAACTAGAAATAGATAGTTCTCATCCATTCAACAACAGGACAATCAGTCAGGTGAAATTAAACATATAGAAATAGCGATTCATCTCAGAGATAATGCTTTCTCCTTCACACACTAATCATCACATTGATATTTATCAACCTTCTTTGCTTCCTTCCCCTAAGACCTACCCAATCTCTTCCACCTTAGTGATTAAAGAAGGACATGAACGACCATTTCTTGGTTTAAGCTCGTTGTGTTCCATCTTGATCTCTCGAACCTACTTGAAAGTACTCTTACATAGTTTCAGTTAGTCAAATGTAAGCACACTCGACCATAATAATAATGCGATTCTTTTTTAATCAATCATAGCAAGTTCCTCGACATACCTCTAGGAAATTTCCCGTACAAATTAAACATATTTTTCATTTAAAGAATTTTCTTTTAAGAACGTCTCTTTGCTTGGATAATACAAATGTATTCACCAGTAACAAATATTCAATGCTCTGTCAATTTCTTTTACCCTACAATAGTCATTAACACATCTATTATGCCTAACTCTTCTGAAATTCTTAAAATCCGAGAAACTAAACATTGCAATGTCACTGATGGACTGCTCAAGGTGAAAACCAATTGACAAATGAAATCCATTCATTGGCACAATGGGCATATTGCTAAGGATGAAATCGAAAGGCAATTATGTGCAAGTGATCAGCATATGATAGATACATGATATTCTTTTTAGAAAAGCGATGCAAATTAAATTCGTTCCACGAGAATTGTAAAGAATTGATTTAGATATAAATACTGATTTTGAATTAGAAAAGTTATTTTGGAAAAAAAATATATTGATTGCAATATTAAGAGAAACTAAAGCTTTGGATTCCACCATTAATCATGATCAAGCGATGTATATAATAATCTCGAAGAATTCAAGCTTATATAGGTGAATCTGATTTTTTACCAAAACAGTATATTTTTAAAATATTAATTGTAAATCATAAGCATGGCCCGTCAAAAGCTCTTATTCCCAGCATGAACCATCAAAAAAATAACTATCTATTAAGAAAAATTATTTTTCAATTAAAAATCAATGCAAAAAATCATAAAGAATTGATTATATTTACCACTCAATCATGAAAAGATGGCTTACTCCATCACCTCATAATGGGGATTAGCTCATGTGTAACACTCCCTCAATGAATTTATACATGGATCAAAAGTATTTATAAGAGGAAAAAAGAAAAAAAAAATCATAGAAAACAGATATGGTTATATTTGTTGCAAACAGTGTGTTCTCTGTTACTAAAAAAAGAGAAAAGATCATTGTCAATTCAAAGACAGTTTTGTGGGGCAGTAAAAAAGAAGTTTTAAGTGACGGTTACTCTGCGACAGTTCTCTGGTGTAGTATGTTCTTCTTCTTCATCCTTCTCCTTGCAGAAGCAAAGTTTTTTCCCCAACTCATCTCCCTTCATTTTTCGATCTGTTTTTTCCTTATATAGGTTTAGGAAAACTTATATACCCTTCCTTATTCGACAAGGACTCCATATAATAACCAACATAAATATAAAACTTGAGTTTATCTCAATCCGTAAGAAAATCAGTTTCTGGCAAAACATGGAATTTCCTGCCATATTTCACGGCGTGAATATCTCAATTTGACGTGTTTTAACATATTTTGCTTGTTACTTCATGTAGATATCTCGAAATCTCCCATAAAAATTCCATAAAACTCGGTTCCCACTTAACCGGAAAACTCTCTCACGATAAAAAAATATTTCCCGCCTTTTCTGTTTTGAATCCACGAAGAAGGGTCCCCTTATCACTTTGTTGGGTGTCTTTACCAATTTCTTTGGGATACTTTATCAATTTCCATCTCCTTCCTAAAATTAAGTTTTTGCTAAAATATCTATAAAAACATAAAAAGATAAAATTAGTACAAAAATAAGGACTAACAATGTAGGAAATTAGACTTAATTGAGACACAAAAATGTGTTTATCAAATACCCCCAAACTTATATTTTGCTAGTCTTCAAGCAAATCTAATCTACAAATTAAAAATCTAACTCACTTTCGTAGAAATCATGGCACACTTAGCACGTGCAACAAACCGTTAAACTCCTAGGTGACCCTAGCAGACGAGTGTTGTCTCGTGAGGGTTTACAAGATGTATACCCACAAAACCTTTACTCCAACTTTTAGCTATTTGTGAACGATTCAGGGTAGACACTAAACAAGCTATTTAGTTGGCCTACTAAATTCTTTGGCTATGAAAATCACTACCCTGCATTAAATCCAGTAGTCACATGCAAGTAATCACGTACGACATTCATATAAAAATGCAAAACTCTACTCAAATAATCTTAGAACATTCCAATAGTTCATGTTGCTCGAAATAAATCAAATTCAAACCCATGGATAGATTAGAAGATGGCTATGGAAGTAATAAAGGGTGTATATGTTGACTAAGGTGAACTATGTTTCCAAAAATATTTGTATAATAGTCCGTCTAGGATGCTCCTGTTGAATCATATTATTGTTTTTGTATATACATAATCTCTTTTTTTCTTTATCTTTTTTTTTTTATTTATTTAATTTTTTTTAATACCGACTACATGATTAGATCTTTTGAATCTAAGCACATGTTTCTTTTCAGCTCGCAATGTGAGTGTTCCCATGGATCTTCTTCTGGACTCTTGCCTTAGTAGCCAAGGGAAGGGAAAACAAATACATGTTGCATTCCAAGTGTCGGATTTTTTAAATTTATTTTTTTATTATTTTTATTTCTTAACAAAATTAAAATTCTAATGCATTCAAGCTACGATCTTATGGAAATACTAGGGTCCCAACAAATCACTTAAAGAAACACAAAATTACAAAAAAAAAACGTGATATGGTTATGACGATTCCGAGATATGCTTGTTCAATGATTACCATGTTATTATAACACCTAATTAGTCATTCGAATATAAAAAGACTATTATTCGGGCACGCCAATTTTTATCGATAAGAGATATGACTCCATCTACCTAAAATGGTTAGTGTCATCCTGAATGGTTCACAAATTTTTAAATCTTGGATTATCTTATTGGCGTCAAGATAAAATAACAACTAAAGTTTCTTCCTTACCCCCTAAACTTAAATCTAACATTTTCCTCAATGTTCAAAAGATGAATAATTAAAGAACAAGTAAAGGGGAACTGCTACCACTTAAAGGAAATAAGGAAGGATATTACCATACATAAGTGAGTCATGAGCATATGGGTTTCCTCCCATAGAGCGCTAAGTTTAAAGTCTTCATCCATACATTGGAAAGGATTAGTTACAACTTGTGTATCATATAATAATAACCTGAATAGTTGTGGATCCTTAAAGTTAGTCAAATTTGAATTACACAACTGACTACAATGGAATATAAGAAAGTGGTTGCCACTCTTAAGAAAATGTGTCGATTCTAGTTTCCAAAAATAATTAGGCTTAGTTCTATAATTTAATAACGGACACATTTGAAATTCATAAGTTCCCACATTTGGAATAAAATCAATCTTGGTATCATCGCCTGAGTAAACGATATCAACAGGGTGGCCGGTTTCTAATAACTAAATTTCTTTATAGATATAATAAGGCTCTGTAAAACGTGTATGAAGACAATCTCTCAATATAGTAGAGGCACAAACTCAAGTCCCAAGTAAGTGGTTTTTCTAAGAGTCAAAGGATATCTGCGGGGAGAATGATATCCACCCCCAAACCTAGAGTTTTTAGTGTGCCTCTAGATAGACCATAATTTCCCTAAGTTCTAAATCGTCAGATTCACGAAAATGGTTAATTGCTTATTCTAGGTTACCATAAGGTGGTGAATCCTCACTCATATTTAAAATCTCTACGATTCTATCATCTTCATCAGAGACTTTTTTTTTAAATCGTTGGACTCCAAAACAGTTGTCTCAAAATAAACCTGTTCCTTTAAACCATCACCGTTTTCATAATAATAACAAGAGAATACAACACTGCCTAAAATAATGGTATCTCTAGTCAAATCCTCTTCCTTTTGAATAGGTGAATAATCATCAATATTATAAGGATCCGAGCTAGAAAAAACACAATCAAAATGATGCTCAGGTGTAACAGTTTCCTCATCATTATGACTATGGATTTCCAACTCTTCATCATCATCTTGATTAGGTGAATAATTATCCTTATTTTCAAAGGTAATATTGGAAACATTATATTGGCAATTAAGATCATTTTGAGCAATACTCGTTGTTGCAGTTCCCTCCTTCATAAATAAGTCATACCTATGTGACAGTTCAGTTAACTACTTGAGGATATCTTCTAGACAAATATTTGAATCATAAAAAGTACTAGGTTGCAACTGTTTAAATGTCCAAATGTCCAAATAAAGAAAAATTACAAAAATAAAACCCTAATACATTTTCTAAAACAAAATTAAATAAAAAAAACTTTTTATTCATTCATTTTGATCTTTTCATTTTCCTTTCCTTTTTGGGTTTTGCTCCCTTTTTTAGCACTTTTTTCTTTTTTCTTTAGCTCCGTTCCAAATCTGGAAAATAGAAAATAATAAAACGCTTAAAAAAGAACAAAAAATAAAAATAAACCCTAAACTAAACTAACTAATTCAAAAAAAAATTAATCTAAAATCATATCTAAAAAAGGATTATGTCAATAATAACTTGATATTGATGCTCGAGAGTCTTGGAAGATGGCAATGATGCGTGAACACCACCCTGCTACCCTTGTGGATAGAAAATTAGTCCTGAGTAACCACCCATGATTTCAGGGATGACATGACACAAAGGCATCAATTCATACACGATGTGAAATCATGGCATCATTCAGTGAGTAGTACAAGTCTGTGGCATATCTTCAAAGAAAGTGTCATTTCATGATATGTTAGCAATATGGGTTCGTGGGACCACTCTGTGTTGCATTATTGGCTTCACTTTGTGAAAAGTGGCGTCTCGACGCGCATTTGGTGCATATCTTCGTTAATTATGCACAGGGATGGCATCGCTGAACCTTATTTGTAAAATATGTTAGGTGTTAGACATTTCGTAAGAATACTCGATTAGTAACTAGTAGTGGGTTGTCGCATAAATCATAGGAGCCAGTAACTAATTCCATTGAGTGGTGTATCTGAATACCGAAGAATTCTCATATGAGTGCTAAGGACAATACCGCGAAGGCCATGATAATGGAGTACTAGCATTAAGCTAGGGCCAAGAAGTAGTCTGGCGCTGGGCTAATCTTTGCGCCACACAAGTGTTGCTCAAGGATTGGTCGTGTAAGTAATGCACAAAGCTTGGAAATGCAATATATTCCCAAGACTTGGGAAGTGCAAGATGGGATTTCCGCGCAAGCTAGGAAATGCACAGACTAGGTAGAATTCTAGTGATGGATAGATGCAAGCTTGGAGAGATGCGCACAAGCTTAGTAGATGCAAAATCTTGGATAGATGCACAACTTGGTGTTCTTGAAGTCATGACTATATAAGGGTTCTCAAGGACATGCTTCTACAAGGGATGCTTGAGGACCGGCTATGTAAAGATCCTTGAGGAAAAGCTCGTGCAAAGAAGTGTTGGAGGATCATCTAGAGAAGGAGTGCTCGATGACCGACTAGGAAGGGAGTACTCGAGGATGCGGCTAAGAAGGGGGTGCTCGAGGAACGATAGCTGGAGCTAGGAAATCCAGCGTCGTGTATAATGGAGTTAGCGCTGGGCTAGTCCCAGCATCGTTCCTTATTTATGCACTAGCGCAAGTTAGCATGAATTAGATTTTGACGCTAGGACTATTCGTACATACTGTATATTTTTTGGAATTGTTTATATATATATATATATATATATATATATATATATATATATATATATATATATAAGACTAATTGTTACAATTTTGATAATTCCATAATCACAAAGAAACATGATTCACTATTACACACCCTCAGCTTTATAAATTACATATGAAATCAGCCTATGCATGGGAAACAATGGTATTACATGTTACTTTTACTGACAATTACTTATTTTGATAACATATGGTAAATGACGAGACTCGGAGATATTAAGTCCCCTAGTTGCACTTAACAGTATTAAACCGTGGGTTATAATTCCAAAGGTGTCACTATCCATGTAAAAAAAAATCAAAACCCACTAATTTTTATAAATCTAAAAAGGAATAGTACTTTTTAGTACTATTTATTACCATTTACACCAAAAGGAATAGTACTTTTTAGTACTTTTGAGTTCCGATAAATCTAGAAAAATGGAATAGTACTTTTTAGGCGTAAACGGATTAAGAATCATTATTCTTTGACACAAAAAAATAAATTTTCACCCTTTTCTTAGTGTTGGTGGCAAATTGGATCCGCACCACCAGCTTCAATAAAAATGTCCACAACAACTTGGCGTACCGCAGCAATAAGAAATTACAACAATGAAGATATCCTGCAACTGCATGGTGAAGTTACAAATCAAGTACAACAACTTAAAGTCCAGATTAAGTTTAAAAAAAGACCAAATTCAATTTAATACAAAAGATGTTAACTACATGGTGAATTTATACCACTTAGAGGACCTGAATTAAACTGTTGAACTGAAGCTAACCATCTTCTCACACCAAGGGAATTAAGGATGAGAATCCACAGCTGCAGCCCAGATGAGAACTAGTTTAAGGACATTTACACTTTGCACCAATAAGATCAATATAGGATTCCCGCAGCTCAACTTACGTCCTGTACCCGCAGCTAAACAAGTGTTAGAACACAACAGGAAAAACAAAAGAAGACGATAAGAAGACATTATAAACTTGAAGAAAAGTTTAAATCATAAGTAAATATGAGGAAGGTTTAAGACTTTAATTGGTCATAGTAGTGGTGTGCATTAAGTAAATGAGAATAATATGCAATTATATATACCACTAATCTACAAAGACTTAAAGAAGAGCAAAACTTAAGTTCAGCTCAGCAAGATGTAGCTCAACTCCAAGAACAAACGGTACCTATTATCTAAAGCTTGATATCATCATTAGAGCAAGTGTTCAAGTTCAGTAAAAATCAAAACAAGCCGAGAACATACTCAAAGAGTAAAATATAGCCAAGTTATATTCGAAAGATAGATATTCAGACCGTATTTACGGAGCAACTAGCAGACTACGGACAAGACGAACAATTCATAATTTCCACTTAAGCTGAGAACTAAGATCACCAGACTTATCATTATGCCAAGAACAATAAATACACACCACTTGTTGGTAGGAGACGCACTGTCATTCAGGTCTTAACAACTGAATTCAGTTCAAGATAAAAGACAAACCATTTGATGAAGCTACGCACCAGTGCAGTATGGCAGTGCTCGAAGATAAGAATGAGTAAACACAAAGTCTCAAAACCTAGCAGCCTAGCACCCAAGCAACCTAGTTGTCTAACTGTCTTACAGTCTCAATGACTCAAAGACTAGCAGCCTAGAAGACTTGCAGCACTAGTAGTCTAATAGGTTCACAGACTCACAATGTACTCATACCACTGTCATAGCTGGGGCATCAAAAAGAGGGAAACCATCTCAAACAACAACCAATAGAGGACTCCATACTGACTGCATGCACAGCTGATAGCAATATTGCTTACTTGCTCCTACTCCAGTTGCTCAACTCTATATGTAATAACGAGCACATTCAGACCTGCAGAAATACTAGTTACAAGACAACGGACAAAACACCACAGACAGTTCCAAGTTCGAAACATTTTCTTGTTTTTCTTTTGTGCAGACAAAGATCGTCAAAGCCAGACAAGACGACGATAACGACTTTTTCTTTCAAAAACTGCGACAACTAGCCTTAAAAAGCAAAAGGGGGCATACACCTCTCGTCCTCTCCGCGTCATACTAAGTAAAGCATGACATTTCTCAGAATAATCTGTGTAAGTGTCTATGAGTGTATGTCTAATGGATTGTTCATAAGCAAGAGATGCCTAACATGGTATTTTTCGCTCACTGTGGAACTGGTACAATCATATTTTGCATCTGATACCTTCACAGTCACGTCCAGAGCCGCACTGTTAATCCTCCTATGGCCCAGGTACGATTAGCAGTGTGACAGCACCCTCAACGATGACGCAAGTGAAAAACCAACCTTGTGACATAGAAATCAAAAACTCAATCTTACCCCTATAGTAGTGAAGTGGAGTGAAATTTCAAAATTTTGGTCGAACTCTTCACTAAAAATACGTACAGGGACCAACCGTTCGGGAAGCATATGGTCAGAACCAAAGAAACCCAACAAGGATTGGGGCACACCATCATCAAGTTAAGTCAAGAATCTTTTGAAGAAACAAGCATCCCAACAAGGTGAAATTAATACGGAATCCCCACGGACACTCGTAAAAGAGCCAAGTAGCCCATATTTTCTGGATCTGAAGTGTTTCAAGAAAGACATGAAAATATTTTCTTAAGGATTATTTTTTAAACAAACATTTAAAAAAGGGCAGATTGTAGATACCAAAATATCACCAACAATATATAGCTTCTCAACTTGAGGTCGCATCATGCAACAAAACTTGAGGTCCGTATCACACAACCTTAAGTGAACTTGTCCGCACTAACAGAAGTGTCATCTTCCCGCACCAAAGTTGCTAGCACCAACAAGAAAGAGAACAAGATGGGAAATGAAGCCAAAGTTTATCTGATAATGTCCGCAACTGAGATAAACTCAAAGCTCCCGCACCAAGGTCAGACTAAGGTCATTCAAGGATAAGATCAACATTGACATATGGCAGATCTCTACAGACACGTGGAGGACCTCCATCGACATATGGCAGAATTTGATGATGAAACAGACAGCTTATACTCCACTCTAAAGATAAAGATGAAGAACAGATACGTAAAATCTGATCTTCTTATTCATCTTTATAAGCTAAACGATTGTATGAAAAGATAGGGAGATAAAAACCTGGACACTCAGCAAGGAATTGGATCTTCATTGTAACACCATCATTGATAAAAACCTTAACTATTTTTTATCCGTGGATGTAGGCAAATCAATGTTGAACCACGTTGAATATTTATGTTGATCTGTCGTTTATTTCTTTTCGATTAATCATTATCCTTTTATGGCTTTTTCCATTTGAATCGTAATCTTATATTTGATTATTATTTTATCAGATTTACTTTTGTGGTTGTACTATCATATGAAAATGGTAGTTACACAAGTATGGATGCACAAAGTCTTCAGTTAATGTCTGCACCTTATTTAAAGATAAAACTTAGGCCAAAGCAGCAATATTAAACAAGACCCATTTCAGAAAACAAATGGTTGTATACCGTAACTGGTGAGTTTAGTACGTAGCAGCTCTAGTCCGCATCACACACCATGCGAGGGTGCTAAATGTCTTTAGCACAAGGCCGTAACAATAAGCTCAAGAGATGATGTACGTAGCTAACCCATTTATACAGAATGGTAAAGGGGCCCGGGACAGCAAATGGATTCGCATAGCTTTTTGATGACTCAACGGCTGAAGCGTGTGATGGATCTATGCCACAACTAGTTCTGTCTTTCGGTAGGGAGGATGACCAAGCGAGGGAATAGAGCTTCCTGCCTTCCCTCCCCCCCTCACTGGGAACGGTAAACATCTGGCTCTAGGTCTTTATATGGAAGGGATGCTACGTATTCTCAGAAGGTATGCTTTTAGCAACGCCTGAAGTCTTCATTTCGTAACAACAACTAGGCTATGGATGTCCGCACTCTTGTAAGGAATTGATGTTCCGTACCATGGTTGCTCGTACACTGTAACTCAAATGAGTTCATTCACGTCCCGCACCACGGATAAAGTGAGATTTTGATGGTCCGCAGTTCAAGTGAAGATTTTGCAACTTAAAATTCAAATTAAGTTTAAAGAATACAAAATCCAAGTCAAAGTATATCTGAACTGAAAAAAGTTACCAACATCACAAGAAAAACAGACATCATGTCCTTAGCTCTCAAGTCTGCAGCTGCACCTGAAGTGCGGATTTGATGTCTGACAGATATTGATACGATTGTGCAAAGATTTCTTAGTGTTGGTGGAAAATTGGATCTGCACCACCAGCTTCAATAAGTGTCCGCAACACTTGGCATCCCGCAGCAATAAGAAATTACAACAATGAAGATATCCTGCAACTACATGGTGAAGTTACAAATCTAGTACAACAACTTAAAGTCTAGATTAAGTTTAAAAGAATACCAAATTCAAGTTAATAAAAAAGATCTTAACTACATGGTGAATTTATACCACTTGTGAGTATCAAAAAGTTGCTCTGACACGTGGCAACAATATCAGTGGAGCACAAGATGTCCCGATCCGGGGATCGAACCAAGGGATCGTACCAGGGATCCGGAGATCGAACCAAGGGATCGTACCAGGGATCCGGGGATCGAACAAAGGGATCGTACCGGGGATCGAACCAGGGATCGAACCAGGGATCGAACCAATCCCATAGGATAAGAAGACTAGTTCGACAGGTGGACAGATAGAGAGAAGCCACATGGAAATATATGGGAGAGATTGGGACGCCACGTGGAACAATTTAAGGATGCCATGTATTGAGAGTTGGGTGACTCATCGACCCAAGTTGGTGAGTCATCGACCCAACTCCTCTTCGTATAAAAGAAAAGGGAGAAAGAAAGAGAAGGGATCGGCCTGGCTGGGGGGTCTTCTTCTCCACTTGAAATTGCGGTAAACAGGGGAACTCCAATGGAGTTTTCATTTTTGTAACCAGAAATTAATCAATAAACCCTCTCAACTTCACCACCCGTGGATGTAAGCCATTAAGGGCTGAACCACGTTAAATCTTGTGTGCAATTTCCTCTTTTCTTTTATTAATTTGAGTGATGATTTTGGTTGTTTTGGGTTTGAGAAAAATTGCCCAAACACCACTTAGAGGATATGAATTAAATTGTTGAACTGAAGCTAACCATCTTCTCACTACAAGGGAATTCAGGATTAGAATCCACAGCTGCAGCCCAGATGAGAACTAGTTTAAGGACATTTACACTCTGCACCAATAAGATCAATATAGGATTCCCGCAGCTTAACTTACATCCTGTACCCGCAGCTAAACAAGTGTTAGAACACAACAGGAAAAACAAAAGAAGACGATAAGAAGACATTATAAACTTGAATAAAAGTTTAAATCATAAGTAAATATGAGGAAGATTTAAGACTTTAATTGGTCATAGTAGTGGTGTGATTTAATAAATTAGAATAATATGCAATTATCCATGCCACCAATCTACAAAGACTTAAAGAAGAGAAAAATTCAAATTTAGCTCAGCAAGATGTAGCTCAGCTCCAAGAACAAACGGTACCTGTTATCTAAAGCTTGGTATCATCATTAGAGCAATTATTCAAGTTCAGTAAAAATCAAAACAAGCCGACAACATACTCAAAGAGTAAGATATAGCCAAGTTATATTCGAAAGATAGACATTCAGACCGTATATACGGAGCAACTAGCAGATTACGGACAAGACGAGCAATTCATAATTTCTATTTAAGCTGATAACTAAGATCACCAGACTTATATTATGCCACGAACAATAAAGAAACACCACTTGTCGGTAGGAGACGCACATTCATTCAGTTCTTAACAACTCAAATTCAATTCAAGACCAAAGACATTAAATATTTGATTAAGTTATGCACCAGACTTGTGCAGTATTGCAGTGATCGAAGATAAGAATGAGTCAACACAAAGTCTCGAAGCCTATTGGCCTAGCATCCAAGCAACCTAGTTGTCTAACTGTTACAGTCTCAATGACTCGGAGATTAGCATCCTAGTAGACTTGCAGCACTAGTAGTCTAACAAGTTCGCAGACTCACAATGCACTCATACCATTGTCATAGCTGGGTTATCAAAAAGAGGGAAACCATCTTAAACAACAACCAATAGAGGAGTCCATACTGACTGCCTGCACAACTGATAGCAATACTGCGTACTTGCTCCTACTCCAGCTGCTCAACTCTATATCTAATAACGAGCACATTCAGACCTGTAAAAATATTACTTGCGAGACAACGGACCAACACACCACAGACAGTTCCAAGTTCGAAACAATTTTTTGTTTTTCTTTTTTTGCAGACAAAGATCGTCAAAGCCAGACAAGACGACGATAACGACTTTTGCTTTCAAAAACTGTGACAACTAGCCTTCAAAAGCAAAAGGGGGCATACACCTCCCGTCCGCTCCGCGTCATACTAGGTAAAGCATGATAAGTGCAATGTCTCAGAACAATCCGTGTAAGTGTCTACGAGTGTATGTCCAATTGATTGTTCATAAGCAAGAGATGCCTAACATGATATTTTTCGCTCACTGTGGAACTGGTACAATCATACTCTGCATATGATACCTTCACAGTCATAGCGGGGCTGCACTGTTAATCCTCCTCTGGCCCAGGTGTGATTAGCAGTGAGACAACACCCTCAAAGATGATGCAACGTAAAAACCAACCTTGTGACATAAAACTCAAGCACTCAGTCTTACCCTATAATAGTGAGGTGGAGTGAAATTTCAAAATTTTGATCGAACTCTTCACTAAAGATACGTACAGGGACCAACCGTTCAGGCAACATATGGTCAGAACCAATGAAACCCAACAAGGAATTGGGGCACACCAGCATCAAGTTAAGTTCAAGAATCTTTCGAAGAAACAAGCATCCCAACAAGGTGGAATTAATACGGAATCCCCACGGACACTCATAAAAGAGCCAAATCGCCCATACTTTATGGATTTGAAGTTTCAAGAAAGACATGAAAATGTTTTCTTGAGGTTTATTTTTTAAACAAACCTTAAAAAAAAAGGTAAAATTGTAGATTCCAAAATATCACCAACAATATATAGCTTCTCAACTTGAGGTCCGCATCATGCAACACAACTTGAGGTCCGCATCACACAACACTGAGTGAACTTGTCAGCACTAATTAAAGTGTCATCTTCGCGCACCAAAGTTGCCAGCACCAACAAGAAAGAGAACAAGATGGGAAATGAAGCCAAAGCTTCATCTGATATTGTCCGCACCTGAGATGAGCTATCATCCCCACAAAAACAAAAAATCAACCCACCATATTTAAACAATTTCAACGGTTTAATACAAAATTAACAAAAACTTAAATCTCTCTTCTCTTCTCACCAACGCCACTACCAGCACCACCCTATCACCAATCAACACCACCCCACCACCATCCAACAGTGCCACCACCATAAAACACCACCAACCAACACCACCATACCACAAACCAACACTAGCACCATCCCTTACAACCACCACCACCAATCAGCAACCCACCCCACCACCAGCAGCAACACAACCACGAACTAGCAGTACCACCAGCTAGCGCCACCACCAGCAGAAGCAACATAACCACCTACTAGCAGCACCACCAACCACCACCAGTAGCAACCCTAACAAACACCAACCACCACCTCCACCACCAACATGCACCTCCAACCAGCACCGCCGCCAATCACCACCACTGCCACCGATCACCACCACCACCACCAATACCCAGCACTACTCACCACCACCAACCAACAAACACCACCACCGACCAGCATTATCATCAACACCAACAACACCACCATCAAAAACTTATCATATCACTAAAACATTAGTTTCAACGATAAAAATTAGGCAGAAAAATAATAAAACCAAATTTGGTTTCAACATAAAATTGACATTTCACCAACACAGCTTCAACAAAGAAACCAAATGCATCAGACTGAATAAAGTAGAAAAAATTTAGTTGAAACCAAATTTGATTTCAACATAAACGTATTGTTTCACCACTAAAACTTTGGTTTTACAATAAAAAAAATAAGCAAAAAACAGATAAAATAAACCAAATTTGGTTTCAACGTTGTATATTTTTATAAAATTTGATAAAACCAAAAATTGGTTTCATCATTTTTCTGACATTTTACTAACACAAAAATTGGTTTCAAGGTTGTTTAGTTTTTGTAAATTTGACGAAACCAAATTTGGCTTCATAATTTTTCTTATATTTCACCAGTACAAACATTGGTTTCAACTTTTGTTCAGTTTTTGTAAAATTTGATGAAACCAGATTTGGTTTCATCATTTTTCTGACATTTCACCAACACAAAATCCTAATTTCGACAATTATGATGTATCGTTATTTTTTGATGATGATTTTCGACATTGATGATCTGGAGGTGTTGGTGATGTTTGTAGAGGATAGAATGAGAAGGAGGTGATGTTGGTAGCGGATCTGGACATGTAATGGTGGGGAAGAAAAGATAAGAAGGAGGAACGATGGGGGAGGAGGAGGTATTGTTGATGTAAAATCAGGACATAGAAAAAGAAGGAGGTGCTGGTGGAGGAGACGGAGATGCTGTTAGTGGCGGATATGGGTGGCGGAGCTACTGTTGCTGAGCATAAAAGTAAAATAAAAAGAGAAGGAGGTGTTGGTGGAGGAGACAGAGGTGTTGTTGCTTCCGATCTGTCTTTTCTCACTGGTTTGGTGGCGGGGAAGCTACTGTTGCTAGTGGTGGAGAGGAGGAGGCGAAAAAATAAAGAAAGAAGAGAAGAGAAAAAATAACCCGATCGTAAAGAAGGAAGGGCATAAATGATATTCTAAAAAATAATAAAAACTAAATTTAAACGTTAAGTGAAATATCTTATTTTTATTTCAAATAGTTTTTATTTATAAATAATAGTATGGGAAGAATTTTTTTTAATACAAACTTTGTTACAAATAATAAACTTGGACCATGTGATCAAGATTCATGTTTTAAGGACCTACCAACCTTTATATTATTGAACTCACAGGGACCGTATCATGAATAAGAGGACATCATGGAACCACTTTCACTGCGGCACTACCTAACACCCAGTAACCCAGTCCATAGTGGCCGCTTGGCTTCTCCATTTTCCAGCTTACTTTTCTTCTCCTTCTCTTTTTCCTTCTCCTTCTCCTTCTCCTCTTTTACCGTCTAAGTTTTAGTCTCAAAAAGATTTTCTCTCCCTTTGATAAGGTCCTATGACCGGCCCAAAGTTAATTCTAGTCAAAACTCCAGTGATAAGAAGATACTTATACCCGAACACGTAACACAAAACAACAAAATCGTTTCGGCCTGATTGAAACAACATGTTCCCTTTTTGCCTTCCAACTCATAAAGTTTAGCCTTGATTTCTTCTTCTTATACTTCTTTTACTTATGCTATTTCGACTCTTTAAGACCAATTTTGCTATTATACCTCACTAGAAAATTATGAGCTCATATTTGAAAATAGTGAAATGAAAAAGGGCGTTTGTCATATGCTGAATCGCACTTGACATCTGATTTGCCCCGATTTGCAACGATCTTACTCAGCTTTTGACGCAGGTGCAAAAATGTACCACTTATTTGATTTCCATCTGGAATCTATGTAGATGTGTCTAGGAGAAATAAAAGAAAACCTCTATTAATCAGTTTAAGAGGATTGAGTTGAATCAGCAAAAACAGATATCCTCTACCTTTGCAAAGATGATGATACACTTAGTTTTTTTAAGATAAATCTAATATAGGCAAAAAAGTAGCCCAACCTTGGCAGTGTCGGGTAGAGCACATTAGCTCTCACATCCGGATACAGTTTCACTGCTTTGATTTGTTCTTGGGATAGTACTACCATTAGGAGTAAAGTTAGTTTTGTTTTCTTTTGTTGAATATAATTCCATTTGTGGTTGCATTTGATATGGATGATATTTCGATATCAGAGAGAATTCAGTGAAGGGGGCAGAAAACTAAACTGAGACTTGTAATAAAAGTGGGCATAGTAGTTGTTAGCATGACCAGTCCATTATATCTCTTCCATGCTATTTTGGATTTTAATGTGTTAATGAATTAAACAGGGTCAGATAGAGATGAAAGAAAGTTGGTCATCATCATATCCTCATAACTGTGTGTGTACTCTGCTCTCATCCCTATTCATACTCTTTTCTAACTCAGCCTGATCCAGTCTAGCTAGCTCAGTTGAATCAAGTTTCAGAGTCTCAGACTAGCTAGTTCATTTTAGTCGGCAGATACTTCCAACTCATTTTCTGGATTGGTTTTTTTATTTTTTTGCCTTACAACGAAATAGTGACACATTGTTACTTGATATGAGAAAAAGCTAAAGTTGTAGATAGGATTACATTACATGTATGTAACTGATTGAAATGGGAGAATCGGATTCATGTTTGAGTGCTCGCATCAAATATCTGGAATAGAATAAGAACAATAACACATAAAAAGAAAGATGCTGCAATAAGCAATTAGGGTCATATTGAACCGTTTATATTGTACTAGGTTAGGGGCCATTCTTTTTTTTCTTTCATGCTTGCATTTTACTATCATTTTATCTTCCAAACCAAACGAAAAAAATCAAATTCGTCGTTCCCTAAATGCTAGTCTGGAATCTAGATACTACGATTGTACATTATTATTATCTTTCTCGTTTTCATGGACTAAGTTTTAATCTCATCATATTATTCCTACACCCAGTGGCCGAACCATAAGTCACAGGATTAAAAAAAGTTCTACAAAGATAACACGACAAAGTCCTATTTTTTCGGTGGGACATACGCCATGGGACAGTTGCCCCCATTTAGTTGATGATGGCTCTGGCGCCCCTGCCTACATCGTTTGAAGGTAAATAAAACGATTGTATGAGCACAAAAATCAATGAGAATTCATATGGAGTAGTAAAAAGAACAGATGTTTCACATAGAGAAATGTTTTCAAGTAGTGAAAACTAAGCAAAGAGAATAAGGATTCTGTTTTGGGGTCTGGGAAGGTACCAAAAAAATAAGCGTGGGGTTCTCTGTTCTGTGGTTTGACAGCAAAACCATGAAGTGTCTGCCATTGAAATGGCTCTCTTAACAAATTTATTTATAAAAGCACCCAAAAAAAAGTTACTATTGTTTTATCCAACAACAACAACTGTATTTGTTTTGTGATCAGTACCAGACAACTTCTTTGTTTTTCTTTCCTTCTTTTTGATTTGAACAACAAAGATTATGAATTTGAATACCCAAAGCTCACATTTCATTACATTTAAAAAAAAAAATAACATCAAGATGACATAATTAGACAGCTAACTCTTCATAAGTCTTTGAACATACTTAAACCCTAACTAATAAATAAAATTTTACTAAGTAGGAAAATTAAAAAAAAGTTCCATCATGTGTGAATCGCGACAACCGGGTTCGATGAGGCCAGGGACGATGGCCAGAACTGCGCACTCTTGACCCTCGACACGCTAGCAAGTACACTTAAAGGCGTCACATTTCCGATCACCGTCACTTTCTTCGACATGAAATCAATACTAAAGGATGTCACCCCTGTAATTAACCGATAATAATTATCAAAAATTTATTACTAACAATCCCCCCAATAGTATACAAAGTGAATTACATAATTGCCACAGATCGAGTAATGAAGACACACTGATTAAACTGAATAAGGTTACGGGGTGATTACCTTCCATTCTTGAAATATGTTTTCTAACTTTTCCTTCACATCCTTTGCAATGCAAAGAAACCCTTAGAACCACAACCTACAGAATACGTAATTTAAATCATGATTAAACAATTTTCATTATAATTTCTTAAGAGAAAACACTAATTCATTAGTATAAACATGGTTACAATTCAAGGGTTTAATTGATACCTGATCAGGGGTTCTGGTTGAAGAACAAGTTTTTAAAGTTGCAGGAGAAACAAGATCAAGATTGTCCTTTGGCATCGTGTCCTCTTTCCTCGATGATGATCTAATTGGAACCAATGCGGAACGTGGGTTGAATTCTGAAACTGGATCGATATCGGGTAACACATCAATAACAGAAGAATCACTTAGTAAGTATCTTGTAGACCCAGGAGGAGTAAAAAGGTCAGCAATTGGCTTAGAAACAGAGCTTTTTCGAGGACTGAATAAATCAGTTATTGTTGATTTTGAAACGGAGCTTTTCCGAGGAGTGAATACATCGTTGATTGGCTTAGTAACAGAGCTTTTTCGAAGAGTGAATACATCAGTGATTGGTTTAGTAGCAGAGCTTTTTCTGTGATTGAAAATAAGGTCAGTAATAGGATTAGTAGAAACAGAGCTTTTTCTACCAGTTTTTTTCTCTTGATTTTCTTTGTTGTGGTATGGTTTAGATTTTGTTTTGGATTTGGACTTACTAAGATTCTTGGGTAGTGGATGATATGTTGAAGAAGAAGAAGAAGATGAAGATGGATTGATAGTGCTATCATTGTTATTTAGTAAACCTTCTCTGCTTCTTCTAATTGTATCTCTGAGATGAGGATTATGTCTATCAATGGCTCTACTATTACCAACAATATTACTACTAGTACCACCAGTGTGATTACGAACCATTGATTGATGATCCATACTTGAACATATTGCTGTTGATGCTTGTGATGCACAGAAAAGATCAATTCTTTTCATTGTTCGAAAAACTGATTAGTTTCTGAAAGAGATAATTGATTGGCTAGCTTAGTTTACTTTCATTCAGATAGGGAGGCAGGGAGAGGAAGTAGATAAGTAAGGTAGGCTGGTCTCTTTTAAAGCAGTGTTGAGTAATAGAGGGAGGGAGAGAGAGAATGGTGATTGGAAAATTGGAGATAAACAAAGAAAAGTAAGATTAAGAGGCTGGATATATAGAAGTTAAATATCAAGACTAAAGGTTGGGGTTCCACTTTTGTCATATTCATGTTATGATTACAACTACTATATATTATTACACTGCTAATGCTGATTAAATAACCGTATTATGATTATAATATCATTGGTCTTTTCTTTTATTTTTAAAAGTTTTTTTTCTTTTAAATTTTTAATTTGGTTAGTTATAATTTTATTTTGAAACATATTTGATGAGTAGAGCAATTCCCGTGGGATTGGTACATTAGTTAAATTATCAATTATGGTTATACAGTGGAGGAACAAATTATCAAAATGGATTGACAAACCCTCTGATTTGAGGGTTTACTATATATGTCTCAGGTTGAGTCGATCGATCTTGATTGACTCGATCAACGGCTATTATTTCACTCCTTATAAATTCAAATAATTTCAAATCCAAAATCACACTTTCTCCATTCAAAAATTATTATACTTTCACTTCAGTCTTAATTTTTCCATCTTAAACTCTTGATCTCAACTTCTGTTAAAAAACTCTAGAAAATAATTACAAAAATTGTAACTCAACTTGATTTTTCACGAGTCATAATCGAAGATGTTATTAGTAAGATATGTGATGGTTATAAGAAAATGGGGAATGATAAAAAACAAATAGGTCTTCGAGTTTTAGATGTTAACCAAGTCATATCTGCAGTTATAAGAAAAGAAGAATTTAATGCAAGAAAATTGAAGGAAAAGAAAATTTGAAAGTTAATCGTACTACTGCTCACAAAAACCAGGAAAGATCTTCTCAAGAGCGCATCGAATGGAGGATACATCAAATAAAGATAAATAGGAGGCCCGAGATTGCTCGAGATTTTTATTGAAGTGTTTATTTAATTTAAGTTTTTACTACCCTAGTTTATATCTTGTAAAAGAGCGTAGTATAGTAAATTAATGTAATGGAGATTAGTGTTTTAATATAATTTTAGTTAATTCAATCAAATTTATTAAGCTTGTTTTTTCTTTTGAAATCAAATTACATATAATTAAAATTAAAAATTACATTAGATTATTGTTAAAATAAAATTACATTTAGTTAAAGTTATTGTTAAAATCATAAATAGTCGTTGGATTAAATCTAGATGAAAGGTTGTGATCGAAATTATAAATTATATAGATGTTGTCGTAGCAAACTAAGATGATCGGCCTAGGATAAGCCAACAACGGCTAGTTCCATACAACGGATATAAAATAGTTCTATAAATTCAACTATTTTCACTTCCAAAATCACACCTTCTCCTTTACCTTTTACAACAATATGGCTATATTAATCCGATAGAGTTTACCGTAGATGAAAATCTATCACTATGCAGAAACTTTGAATTATGTTATCCGACAAGGAGTGCGGGACGACGACAAAATGGTTTAGTGAGTATGATCTATTGGAGCAGGATTTATAAAAACTTCTTCACTGAGATCGATAACCCGAATAATCGTAATGTATCTAGGTTTTTTTGTCGATATCAAACTATAAGAAAATAAGTGGAAGAATTTATAGCTTTAGTCTGGCTGTTCGATTGATATCGAATAAGGAGTGAAACCAATGCTGAAGTTGTATTACGAGCTCGATAAGAATGTCGAAGATGAAAAAGAAAAACTTTTACGAACCTCATTATGCAAGCCTAAAGGATTTTCTGATAACACGTATGGAATGTTAAAATATAGACATACTACTCCAAAAATACGTTGTTATAAATTTTAACTGAATGCGAAATAAAATTTGTTACTAGTTTCTTTTTTATAAATTATTCCTAATCACATTAATGGTTAATTTTTTAATCTCAATTTCAATTACAAATATTAAATAAAAGATAATAATTATAACTACTTGCGCTCATTCCAGCTCCAGTTAAACGTGCTCCCCTACATCAAATTCGTAAATCCTTGATTTGGTTTTGTATCTTGAGATCCTACACCATCATGTTCTACACCTTGATTTCCTCAAAATCATAGACATTCTTAAACTGGAGAGCCATCGAAGTTTAATGTTCTGTTTAATGACCTTATATCAATTTAATAATATTTAGGAATTTGTTGAATGCCTGACGAGATGATGATTGTTGCACTGAACGATATAGAGATATGTGCCTAGAATATCCTTGTGTCTCTTACATTCTTTCCTGGGCATATGGTGTTATTCCATAAAGTTGAGAGTGAGACGGATCGAAGCTCGTGGACTCTGTAATAGCCCGCAAGTGTTGGTTGTACAAACGTCTAGTTTTCCGATCTCTTAACTCCATCTGATTCAATCGTTCTATCAATTGTTCAGGAGTACCGATATACCTGAATAAGAATTAGTGCGGTTCATACCCAGCGAGACAATTGGAATTGTATGACGCTCTCCTTGGAGATTATAGGTCTTTATCTCCTAACTCAACTCTGACAAATCTGACCTAACTGATGCTCGTTTTCCTATTGGGCAACATCCAACCCATGGATGTTCATACCTTATGTACTAACCATCGGTTTTGTAACCGATTGTACCGTTCGTTGTATCATTCTTCATCACAATGGTTCAAAACTCTATTGTACCTTTTCCATCCCCGATCTCATAGTCTTCTGTAATCTGATCCAATGATGGTGGCTTGTCTAGGATTACGAGGGATACCAACTGCACCAACTAAATGTCTAGCATATCTCTCCCTAAAAAAATAAACACTAATATCTCTAAGTTTACTGTAGAGCAACATGTGCTGGAGTGAAAACCTATGATCCCAGTGGCTACCTCACAACTAAAACTCCTCATAATCTTCATACGGGTTCCAAATAACATTATGTTTGGTCATAAGCTACATTTGGGTTCTCCACAAATGGATATTATCTTGCCCATTGGTGTTTTGATCCTTCTCTTAGTTACCGACATCATACTTTACTACAATTGAGAAAGACTTTCTGGTGTTGACACAAAGTCTTGGTAGAGCAATATTGGTATATGTATACTACCAAATCTGAAGTAAACAACATACGATTAGTTTAACTTACTAAATATTGATAAACTTATTTAAATCTTAATGAATTTATTATCATATTTACCTCAAGGAGTCCTCATACACCTTCGATGCTTCACCCACACAAGCATGCGACATCGAGACTAACATACAACTCGGCTAATATAACGGACCCCAAATCATAATTGGCTTCCTTTTCCATATCTTGCAACACCTCTAGCCATCCTACTTTAACACGACGTTATGAGCTCGGGGAAAAAATCACACCAATTAAGCATAAAATAAAAACCTTTGCAATATGTGTATCGTTGTCTGGATTTTCTAGATCAATATCACCATATAATTTGTTGGCTATAAATCCCTTTAAACCGGCATTAGCAATTACACCACCTCTTAGTTCCCTGTGCTTGTTTTTCGCTACGTTAAAGTACAACGAAGTTCATCTCTATATCGGTTTCTTCCAACCAACCTTCTTGGTCATATAGAACATTATCTCCCATACCGCCAGGTATCCCAAGTAAGAAATACAAATCTAATGGTGTTATTCTTGTAAAAATATTAAAATTATTGATTTCATATATGAATCATATTGATTGCATAAAATCTATAAATCAAAATATATGATATACATATTTCGAAGTTTATAAAATGAAACATGTGTGTAATATATCACCAACGTTCCAGCAACATAGATACCAATTTGGCCGAATGTTTCTTCGCCTTCATATGGCACATGCAAAGTCCTCTAAGAAAATCTATTGATAATAATTTGAGCACCGGGAGTAAGATCTTCATAAACTTTGCTAACTTCATACCAACTACCTCTTGATTTTTGATGTAAACATCTCTATATTTTTGAAGATACATGAACTTGAGCCGTGACTAATTCTCGACAGAAAATACATTTGGATTGTTTTCTTCATCCTAATTCTTGTTGAGTTGGTAGAGATTGACTATATATATTTCTAGGTGGTTTTTATCTCTTGTTCATCTAATATTTTGAGATTGAAACATGATAATGATTAAGAAAAAAAATTAAAGAAGCATAATATAAATTATAAGATGAATACTTTCAGTTGCACCTTTTATTGTACATATCATCACTCGTAATTATTAGGA
The DNA here is from genome assembly GCA_023531435.1 of Papaver californicum. Classification (NCBI taxonomy): domain Eukaryota; kingdom Viridiplantae; phylum Streptophyta; class Magnoliopsida; order Ranunculales; family Papaveraceae; genus Papaver; species Papaver californicum. Next base: position 9,699,532 of record JAJJMC010002939.1, read on the forward strand.
TTTTACCGTTGAAGATGAAATCTAGTAAAACATGGATTTAAAATCCTAGGTGGCTAATAAAAATTAGATATTCTCTAACCATTGGAGATGCCCTAATATATCCAGACCGTATTCTTAATATGGTTCAAGTGGCTGAAAAAATTGTAAATTTAGACCCAATCATGGAAGCTTAAAAGGGGTTGTTAGTCTCAAAGATGTGTGGGTTCATGTTTTGTTTGTAGCACACACAACTAAAGTAGAAAGTTTTCGAGGAGGACATGTTATGCATAGCTTGTAAAACTGCCATTCTCATAATATTGCTTTTGATACTTATCATTCTTTGTTTTTGAGATTGGATGAATGCATACCGATTGTTCGATCCGATTGATAACGATATTATTCTACTCTTAAGATGCCCCTAAACTTTTTATCCATCTACTGATAAAAGTGCCCTTAATCTGTTAACAATTAGAGGTTTAGGCCCATATTTCTAGAACTTTCACACTGTTCTAAACTGTTTATGCCATTAACAATTGCAAGTATCTCTATTTTCTTTGCAAATCTCTGTTTTATTGATGATAACAAATTTTACATTTTCTGACTCTCACTCCATTATATTAAGAGTCTCTGCTGGAACACTGGCTAAAATACCACAAAAATCGAACACCTTTGTACAAGTGAAATAAAATCGAAAAACATAAATCGATTAAAATTGATTGTATCTTTATGAGATACACCAAACATCTATATATGATTTTAATGAGTGAAAGTGATGTGTAACTTCAGTGACTCCCATCGCTAAAATACACTCTTATTTTGAGCCAAAAAATAAAAATGTAGATACAAAGAAAAAGACACATATTGTCATATTTTTAGAAATTATAGTGCATTTGAGCAACGCAAATAGTATATGGATTTAATATCAGTCACAAGTGAAGGGAGTGTGAAAACTGATAGCCTAACACATTTTACTAATTTTGGTCAGGTTGTGAGCCACTAATTCGTCACTTTGAGTACAACTATTTCCAGATTGAATAACTTGATCTTTGAGAACCCTCTGGAATTGGAAGAAAGAAAATATAAACGTTGAAAAATCAGTACTATACAATCAGAAAAATGTTGTCTCTAAATCTAAATAGCACAAGACAGCACATACTATACTGCATCCCATTGTTGTTCTCACATTTTACCTAATTATATTGATTGATTATATTATTCGCGTACTTTCACCCAACTATACTACTCAATACTCTCGGTAAAGCTTGAAGAAGAGACACGTGATTAATCATTTCTAACCCTTGGATCTAGGGTTGTCCATCATGGGATGCTTTGTTTGAAATCGCTCTGAATCATCCCCCATAGCAGACAATTAGACAACAGTGATTTTAGGATCTCACTAAGTCATTATGGAAATTGAAGCACATCTTACTGTTTTTGTTTTTGTTTTATTAATAACCAGGATTAACTAATATGTATCGGTTATAATAGATTTGACGTTGTTGAGTCCCAAATAAATCTTATTTTTATCAAACCTAAATATCAGGGATCTTGGATTGTACCGGAAAAATATTAACGGTCAAAAGTTCAGATATGGAATAAAAACTGGCTAGTATGCGAGAGTTGCACGTGCAGACTATTATATTAGGGGAGATGCATGACTCAGACTGACCAGTACAATGTGATCACTGTGGACCGATGCAGGTTTTGTAGGGTTGCTCAAAGTCATGAAAGAAACTTAACCCAGACATAATGACCGGAAGCCCCAACAATATATAAACCCACTTAAGGCTGAGCAAGGCAGTCTAATGACTGATGGACCGAATAATGGTGTTCAGGTATCGCATACCAGCAGAATTGGCAATGCATATATAGTAAGGTTTCTAGATGTTCAAACTTCAAAGTCGATTATTTTCTAAGTTGGGATTGTTGTTGTTGGTCATTTAAGATGCGTGAAATACAAAGAAGAATTTAGGTCATGCATCCAAATATACCACCAGTAAAGCAAGGTAGTAATTACCCTTTTTAATTTTAATGATAGTGGAACCAATAAAAGCCATCTCAACAGAACTAGGCTATGCCCATAATGGTAGACTAAATAATCTGATTCTGATAATTTTGTTAAAAATCAGAAAGAAAAAAGTGAAGAAGATGATATTAACGATATTCAGTTTTTTAATATATTTCTTTTACATATATGATTGGTATTTATATCAATGTCTGAATAGATTGACTTAGTCTTAATAGATAGACTTAGTCAAGTCAGAACTCTTTGACTTAGTCTATAACAAACCCTCTCAAACTGATAAAGTGTTACAGCTACAGAGACACACTTTAACAGTTTGTAGGCTTTAATTCACTGAAGTATCAGCAACAGAAGAGGAGAAAGAACAACCAAGTAGAAGCAGCAACAACTTGGAGAAGATAGGAAAACATAACCCCTTAGTGAACAGGTCAGCCAACTGATCTTCACTTGCAACATGATGCAGCTGGAGAAAGCCAGACTCCACCAGTTCTCTGGCAGCATGATAATGAACCTCTATATGCTTGGACCTTGCATGAAAAACAGGATTAGTAGCCAAAGAAATTGCACTTGTATTATCACAATAAAGATACACAAGACCCTCCAAAGTGAAATGTAATTCCTCCAGAACATAAGAAACCCATTGCAACTCAGCAGTAGCAACTGTCAAACATTTATATTCTGCCTCAGCAGAAGACTTGGACACAGTGGGTTGCTTCTTGGATGACCAGGCAATCACAGAACTTCCCAAAATAACAACATAGCCAGAAGTTGCTCTTCTGGTATCAGGGCATCCAGCCCAGTCAGAGTCAGTAAAGGCTTTTAAACATTGTAAATCACCAGACCTAAGATAGATACCTGTACAAGACTTCCTTTCAAGTATCTTAGTATTCTTTTAACCAAAAGCATATGCTTATCTGTTGGTGCATGCATAAACTGTGAAACATAGTTAACAGCAAAACAAATATCTGGTCTAGTTAATGTCATATATTAAAAGCTACCCACTATATTCCTATATTCAGTTGCATCACGCAATAAAGTTCCCTCAGTGACAGAAACTCTATTAGCCTTTGCCACAGGTGTTGTGCATGGTTTGCAAGTCAACATTGCAGCCTTCGTTAATAAATCCAGAGTGTACTTCTTCTGTGTTAGCAACATAGTGTTAGAAGTTTGTATAGCCTCAATACCTAGAAAATATGTCAAGTTACCTAACTCCCTCATATAAAACCTATCCCCCAAGGCTTTTGTCAAAGCATTCATCATACTATCTGAACTACCAGTTAACAAAATATCATCAACATACAATAAGAGAACCAATATTTCAGAACCATGTGTGTAAATGAACATAGAGTTATCTGACACAGACTTCTTGAAACCATAAGATGATAGAAAAGAGCTAAAAGTCTGGAACCGTGCTCTTGGTGCCTGCTTCAAGCCATATGGGATTTTCTTGAGCTTGCATACATAGGAAGGGTAGTCAGGATGGATAAACCCCTGAGGTTGAGCCATATAAACAGTTTCATCTAAATGTCCATGCAAGAATGCATTGGAGACATCTAATTGTCTAACATACCAAGTTTTAGTTAGAGCAATTGTAAGGACAATTCTGATAGTAGGAAACTTAACTACTGGGCTAAATGTGTCCTTGAAGTCCACCCCCTCTAGTTGAGTATAACCTTGTGAACCTAATCTAGATTTATACCTGTCAATAGAACCATCTGCCTTCAACTTCACCCTATACACCCATTTGCAACCCAAGATGTTCATCCAAGGTTCTGGTGGAACATAGTCCCAAGTATCTTGTTGTACTAATGCATCAACCTCCTCCTTCATAGAAGCTATCCAGTCAGGGAGTTTAGAAGAAGTCTTGAAACTCTTTGGCTCATCAGTGTTTGTTAATAAGGATGTAAAAGCAATAGGTATTGGATGCCTAACAGTTAAATGAGCTGGATGATCAGGATACAATTTTGGATTGGAAATTCCCAGCTTAGATCTAGTAACAGTAGTACTAGTATGAACAGAAACACAGTCAGATGCAGGTGAAATTTGATCAACAACAGAAGGTGTCTGAACAGAAGTTATAAAATCTGGAGAAACAGATGATGTGAAGTAGAATTTGGTCTCATCAAAGACAATATGCCTAGAGATATAGGTCTTCTTGGAGATGGGATTATAGCATTTGTAACCCTTATGCATTGGACTGCAGCCAATAAAAACACACATTACTGACTTTGGAGAGAGCTTGTCAACTCTGGAATTACCTAAGAATGGATAACAAGTAGAGCCAAAAAAATTTAACCACTTATAGTATGGTATTGAGTCAAAAAGAACCTCATAAGGGGATTTTTATTCCAAAACTTTGGATGGAGTTCTATTTATAAGATATGTTGCAGTTTGAAATGCATCATACCAAAACTCTTTGGACAACAAGCATGAAACAAAAGAGTGTTACTCATTTTAGCAATGTGCATATGCTTTCTTTCAGCTAGGTCATTCTGTTCTGGAGTCTGTGGACAAGATATCCTGATTGAGATCCCATTGGAGTCAAGAAAAATCTTAAATGGACCCTTCACAAGTTCAGTTGCACCATCCACTTGAAAGAACTTTACTTTTGTAGAAAACATATTTTCTGTTAAACTCTTGAAATGAGTAAAACAGGATAATGCATCTGTTTTGAAAACCATTGGATAAATCCAGTGAAATCGACTAAAATCATCTATAAAGAAAATGTAGTATCTGAATCCAGCTAAAGATGATACAGGTGTTGGTCCCCATACATCACAGTGAATAAGATTTAATGGTTGAATTGTATGAGATGCAGAAGAAGAAAATGGTAATCTTTTACTCTTAGCAAGCTGACAGGGGTGACAGAGAAAAGATTTACTAGAAGAGTTTGTCTGAATTTGTTTCTGTTTCTGTAAATGATGCAGAATATATAAGGAAGGATGGCCTAATCTTGCATGCCACAAGGAAGTAGCATTGGACACAGTTGAGGAAGCAAATGAATAGTGATTTTGTGATAAAATAGAAGGAAAATTCTGGATTTGATACAGATTATTAACAACAGCACCATGAGCCAACAGAGTATTGTCAATCATGCTTCTTATCTCATAACCATATGGATTAAACACAAAGTAGCAACAGTTGTCCTTTGTAAACTTAGCAACAAATAAGAGATTATGCTTGAGTTCTGGAACTAACAACACAGTGTTTAATCTAAAACTAGTTTGATGTGTTTGCACAAAAGAAGTTCCAGTTAAGGTTATAGGTTATGTCTTACCATTTCCCACCATGACTTTCTCCTTTCCAGCATAAGAAGAAGAATGTTGGAGCAAAGATGCATCAGCAGTCATGTGAGAAGAGGCATCACTGTCAGACAGCCATGTTGTAGGTGTTGATAGTTCACTAGTTTCAGAAGCATTGACATTAAAAGTGGAGAAAGCATTTTCCATCTCAGCTACATTGGCAGCACCATCATTGGTTCTTACATTCTTTGGAGGAGCATAACGAAAGAAACACCTACTTGCATAGTGTCCCATTTTCCTGCATATTTGACATTCCACAGTAGAATAGTCATGATGTGGCCTTCTAACTCCACCAGAACCAAGAATTGGTACTGAACCAGAAGTAGATCCAGTAGTTGAGCCATTATGATGAATCCTTGTAATATTTCTTGAATTATTGAATTTTCTTGAATTAGCTGAACCGGAATTAGATCCAAACCTTGCACCAGAGTGAACATTTCTAGTGTAGAATGCTGCTGATTCTGGAGAATCAAACTGTTCTGTCATTGCTTGATGTTGGTCATGTAGCGATTGCTCATGGATTAGCAATCTAGCCTTAAGCTCAGAGAAAATATATGATGACTCTCTATTATAGGCAGAGACAACAAAATTGTCATATTCTCTTCCTAAGCCATTCAAGATATGCATAGTGAGATCAGCAGCACTCACCTTTTCTCCAATTGCAGACAGAGAATCAGCAATCATCTTGATTTGATGAAGATAAAGGGTTATTGATTGAGTACCCCTACGAATATTATTAAGTTGATTACGAAGCATACCTCTTCTAGCAACAAATTGTTGTTTAAATGTTGTTTCAAGAAACAACCAAATTTCTCTGGCAGATGATAGACCTAGAACATCACTGGAAACAGTTGATGTTAATGTTGCTTTTAAACAGCTTACAACAAATCTATCAAGCTTACGCCAATAAATCCATCTTGGATTTGTCACTGGAAATCCATTTGTAAGTATTTCTGTTGGTGGTTCTTTAATATCACCATTAACATATCCATATAAATCTGTTGAGATAAGAATTGACTCAAATTGATCTTTCCATAACAAGTAATTTGTGGAATCAAGTTTAATTGAAATGAAGTTTGAGATATTAGTAAATGGAAGACTAAAATTTGGTGAGAACTCTGGTTCTATAGCAGTTGCATTAGGATTTGTACTCCAAGGATATGATCTATTAGCCATACTTCTAGTAATAGTCATGTAAAATTGTTTGAAGATTTGATTTTAGATGAATCGAAAGATTCCAGATCAAGAAAATGTTGTTGAAAATGTTGAGACAGATTCACAAAATTGAAGATCTGAGAAGAGAAAAATTGAAAGATATTTGAATCTGATGAATTGAAAGATTTTAATAAAATGATGCTTGTAAGATTTTTGTTTCAATGATTTTGATTCAAGATGATGAACCATGCTCTGATACCATGATAATTTTGCTAAAAATCAGAAAGAGAAAAGTGAAGAAGATGATATTAATAATATTCAGTTTTTCAATACATTTCTTTTACACATATGATTGGTATTTATATCAATGTCTGAATAGATTGACTTAGTCTTAACAGATAGACTTAGTCAAGTCAGAACTCTTTGACATTGTCTATGTCAAATTCTTCTTCTATACTTTGGTATGGGAGAGGGAGATAGATATATCCTGTAGGTAGATGGAGAATCAATTTAGATTTCAGTGGAAATTTATATATTCTTTTATGAAGTGAGACACAAAGCCACGTATTATTCTTCTACTCTATCCCTAAATATAAATAAAAATCCACGGACACCTGGATTATCGTCATCATCATCTGAAATGAATTTTCTCATCCGCACAAACTCGTACGAATCAGATACCTCTTCTTTCTCATCGATAGGAGTATGTCTTATTTCTGTTTCCCTCTCTGGAGTTATTAGTTACTCTTACTGGGTGCTCATAATTCTGGGATATCTTTCTCTTTAAGCTATGACTTTTTTTTATATGTATGTTTCCTTATTATATCTTCCCTGTATTTCTCTCCTATCCTCATTATTATTACTGTATATTGTACTGTATTTATTAAGTACTCATCAGAACTGAACCGTGGTAGTAGTGGTTACTGAAATTCTGAAACCAAATATTTGTTTTTCTTTCACGCTTTTAAAGATGTGGCCCTACCCTCAGGCTATTATTCATTTTATTGCTAACCCATTGTATTCTATAAATTAGTACGTGTTTGGATACAGCTCCAAGCTTGTCCATCCATCTAGCTCGTCATAGAATAAAACCAGTCAAGAGCTTGGTTTTGTTTGCTAAACATGTACCGCTCGGGTCGAGTTTGCATTCTTCAACTTCTCCTAAAATAGGTCCATGAAACCAGTGTCTATGCAGCTTGCTTTACATTCCTTTACAGCTAAATAATAGTATAAAACAAGGATAAATAAATTAACAGATAAGATTGTAACAATGGCATGTCTACAGACTACAATAAAACTCGTAGATCATATGGACCGACCTCTGCCCCGGCTCAGATACAAAATATATAGGAGTTATTCTGAAAAATGTGTTTCGTCTTCTGCAAAAGGTCACAAAGAACAAGGACTCTGCCATATGGATATGTCTGTAATGAGTTCTCGAAATTGATCTGTGAGAAGTTTTACATGCTTGTTCTTGTCTGCAACTTCCTACATTCCGGCGAAAAACAGAAAAACATGACCAACCAGTCAACAAATTGCCTTCCAAACAAGTTATTAACAGAATATTCATGACTCGACAAAGAGTGCACAGGGAAATCTGAACATTAAACAGTAAAGCTTAATAAGCATAGAATAAGGATGAATATACATGGGGAATCAAAATAAACATTGTCAAGAAACGAATACCTTTGTTAATCCAGATTTGAAATACAATCTAATGTACCTTTCTTAAAGTGATGACTTGGTCTTGCAGCTTCTCGATTTCAGCTTGATCTGCTCCGGATTCTGACCCACCAACTGTGGTACCACTCAAATATGCTTTTGCCTACTAAGATGGAGCAACAAAGAGAAGCCACCAGTATTAGCCTGATCTCCAGAAACTATAACTTACTACATGACATCTTTACTCAAAGGGACAACTCTCTAACATCCCTCGTGCATATATGTGCTAGTGAGGGCGACTACAGTGAAAAAACATTAGTTTGCATGCCTGGATATAGATACTATTTTATGCATATAAGAACGACAGTAGAAAATTGCCAGAGTTTCACTAAAGTTGGTGACATAACGTTAAACATCCGATGTTAGAACAAGGACATATTCGGAGACCCTGCACGTGTAAAAAGCAGTGGGGCCTTATGCATACCAAATAAAAGTAGGGACCCTACTCTTGCGCCTTACACGGGTACTAGTAGTAGAGATCAAGCCACTCTTAGGCTCACTCATGCACATTCTAAACAGCAATGTGATTTGCGCCTATGTGAATTCTAGAGTAGCATGACAAAAAAAATATCTGGACAATCCTATGCCAGCTCAAGAACAGCAGCAACCCTAGTCCTGCACGGGTTCTGGTAGAAGTATACAAATCACTCCTGCGTGAAGTACAGAACAATTTGGATTTGTGCCAAAGCAAGTTCTGGAGTAGCATGAGCACAATTATCTGGACAATCCTATGCATGCTCAAGAGCAGTTGCAACCCTAGTCCTGCGTGAGTTATAGTAGTAGGAATCAAGTCACTCCTGGGCGAACTACAGAACAACTTGGATTTGAGTTTTGGAGTACCATGAGAAACGCTCAATATGAATATCGAACCTAGTCTGTGGAAAGTCCAGTAGGAGGATCCGAGCTGCTGTAAGACTCAAACATGCACTAACTACACATCAATTTGAAATTACACTTACGTGAGTTCTGGAGTAGCATGCATGAACACAATGCCAAACATTATGAACTTAATGGTTCTATCAGACCACATTTTGATATCAGCAGTGAAATTAACATTATCACGCGAACAAAAAGCAGATCCAAATTTTGCTATCACCGACTATGGTACCACTCTTATATGAGAGTAGTACCCTGAATCCAGCATAACTTATCCAATCTTTTATAAAATTGATGGACATGTAAAACCATCATAGGAACAAAATAGTGGAATTGTGACAATACACTGAAAATATCTGAATTCTGAAAGTATATCTTACCTTTGGGTGACTGGGAATAGCAGTAAGAACGGAACGCAGAGAAGCAACCGCAGACTTATATCGAAGGCGTGCATCTTCAAGAGCTCCACCACCTAATTCCGACTGGTGCAAAGAGTCAGAAGCATCACCATTGACGCCATTTGAAGAATGAGATGAAACCACACCCGTTGAAGACCACAAGGCAGGATTGCAGAGCTCGTCATTAATTGATGAAAGTATCTGAAATGCTGCTTCAATTGTGTCTTCTAAATGTTTCTGCCCCTCCACAGCGAGTTCCTGAACACTTTTCCCATTCAACATCACTACTGCACTGGCAACCACAAATGTAAGCAACCATCAATTCTCTGAAGCCTACAACGCTATCATATACAACTGTGAGAGTAGTTATTCAAGACACAAACCTACTTGATGTGTGTTTATTATATGCACCAGGGCCTCTAACCATCACTTTTGTTTATTAAGCGCAGAGAGTTGTATAAACATTTGAGCATGACACAGAACTAGAAGCCACCTATTTTGTCAAACCTAACACAAAAAAGCAATTATGCAGAACAAACTAAAACCCCTGTAACAATGACGTACATTGTCAGACTTTTGGCGTGTCAACTGTCACCAACACTCGTGTCCAAAAACACTTCAGCATGTACTTGCACATAATAATATTAGATGAAGTCTGTGTATCTTGTGTCTACCTTCGCATTGTAGTGTTTGAACAAATATGTCGTTCTACTATGATGCACATAATCACTGAAACAATCATACATGTAAGACGTAATACAGTGCCCATCTTCCCATATTTAATGAACTGTATCCTGACACCTCAAACCAGTTTTGTAAATCAAAAAACATACGCCCACTTATGTTATGTAGCCCAAAACAACTGACAGAACAGGAAGCAACTCGAAACAAACTCACCAAATAACCATTCACTATCAAATACTCCCTCTGTTTCTACAAAAGTGTTACTATCACTTTTTCATTTTAACCTTAAAATAGGTTAAATTAAAAAAGTGATATAACACTTATGCAACTTAAAAAAAGATATACCAAATCAACGTACACAAATCGAAATCAAACCTTCATTCTAAAAGCCTAGTAATAAAAACTTCATTCATACAACTAAAAGCCCAACAAAGAATCTACAAGAAACTAGTTTAAATGAAATCACCAGAAATAATTCTCACTCTATAAAGTTTCAAACCTTACCTAAATGAGGTACAGATAGACAAAAGGGCAGTCACATGATCAAACCCTAGAAACTAAACCAAATCAAAAGAAGAAACAATAGAGAATTATGAAAGTGAAGATCTAGGGTTTTTGAGCTGATTCTTACCTGATGGGATTTTAGGGTTTTATCGATTCCTAATGTACAAGTTCTTCACCAGGATAGGAATTTTATTCCAATTTTCAAAGACTAAAAAGAGCTAATTTTCTCTTCTTTACTGTGCCAGTAGCTTCTTCTCTTTTTCTTTTTGAAGCATTACCAGCAGCTATTTGGTAAATGTCGTTATTCTCCTTGAGATAAGTAACCGGATGTTTCCGCCCTACCTAGTTTAAAACATAACTTTTCTATGAACTTCTAATCTTCCCTTTCCATCAAATTAAAGGAGACGATTCCCAAGTCCGTTAGTTTTTTTTTTAAGTAGAGTTTTAAAGAGAAACTGGAACTCATGAGCTGATATAGCAGCAAAGTTCTGTAGAAGGTCATGAAATTCTGGAGAATGGCTAGATTCAATCCCTGGTTTTCTCTATGTGTGACTAAACTTTTTTTATTAATGAGGATACACATGTCTAACTAATTTATGAGGATCAGGTGAATTTCTGAGTCAACTCAGTGAATTTCCTCTTTTCTTCTCTATGTTCTCTTTTACAATTTTATGTTCGTATTTTAATGTAGCTTCTGATGAACTATACCAAATCTCACCGATCTACTTTATTTTAATCCTATTTTCTAAACTTGCTTTCATTTTTCTCAGTTTACCTTTTGATTCTTCATTTCATGTCTAACTAATCTACTTTTTTCTCCCCAGTTTTGTTATAAAAATGGTAAATCCATGTTTGACGTTTACCTTTTATCAAGTTGTGGTCTACGTGTTTGTTGTTTTTGTTATTAAGCTTGTGGAAGCAATATAGTACATGATGAATATCTCCATGAGTATGAGTTGGACAGATCCAATCCACCTAGCTTTCAATTCTCAAAATTCAAATTTGAAATTTTCCAAATGTGGGTCCACAAATTCAAAACTTCAAACATCTGTTACAGAAATATAACCACTTTTTTTTTTCTTTTGTTAGCAATTTCAAATCCTTTTCTTACTAATTATGAAGAAACTCTAGGACCCAACATAAGGGATATATCGAACTCACGACACAATATCTTGTGTGAGGATTCTCTTAACCCTAATTTCTTTAATTACTTTGGAAACCCTTTAAAGTCTTACATTGTATCAAACAAATATTCGACTCTTAATACTGAAATCCAGGTCATGGCGGCTAGTGAATCTTCAAACAAATATACGACTCTTTTTTGGAAACCCTAACATTAATGAAGTAGCTGAAGTCATGGTTTTAAAAAGAGCGCCCCGATGTGCCTTAAGGGGCGCTTTTTTGCGCCTCAGGCCCAGAACACATGCTTTGTAATTTAATAATATTAAAAAAATAAAATAATAGGCTTTATAGCCAACCCAGTAATTGAGGCCATATAGTCAGTTATCTAAACTATCAAAAAACCTAAACTAAACTATTTCTATATTAAACTTCTTCTACAACAAACTTTCTTCTTCCTCTTTTTGTCGCATTGTCTTCTTCTTCCTCTTTTCGCTCTCATCAGCAATCACCATCTCTTATACAATCATCATCTTCTATTCTTCAGACTTTTTATCTTCTATTTAATAGTGGGAAAGATACTTCTATGAAAAACAACCCCATGAAATATGTCAAGAATAATATACTATTGATCATACTAAAGAGAAATGTAAAGAAGTTGTTGAATCTTTGGTGAAAGCTCATAACAAGCCTCATATTTTTGAAAGTATTGAATCCCTCAGAAGGTACAATAAGCAGGAAATCAGAAACAACTCCAATTTCTAGGCAGAATAACAAAAGCCTCAAAAAGCCTGATGTTTTTGTCCCTCCCAAAGATGGATTTATAATCTTTCAAATGGTTCTAGCTGAAATGAATTGGATGCTTGTAAAGGGAACTAATAAGGATGAACATTTAAATCCTAGACTGGGTAAAAGACAAAGAAATACTCACTTCGTCACAATTTAGTTGCCTAAATAGGGTTTTGCACACATATTAAGGAAATGAGAGATGTATAAATTTTTCTCTCTATACCCTTAATAAAAGTATTCAAATATTAATTGTTATTAGTATATCTAAAAATTAACTTATATTTCTAAGATAAAATGTAAGGGTAGTGTTGAAAATTATATGAAAAAATTTCAATCTAAGTAAGTATTATGGGACTAGAATAAAACCCTATTTAGGCAACTAAATTGGGACGGAGGGAGTACAAATGTTCCAAATTCTTCTAAGAATCCAACCTTTCTAGATAACTATAAACTACTCAAAGATATTCAATTTGTCTCAACAATAATAAACAAGGCCGCACAAGGTGGTAATTAATTTTTTGCTGGATTTAACAATTCTGCTAACTTTGCAAGGGAGGAACATGTGCACACTAGACACCGTTCTTATTATAAGTTCATATTACGAGACTATAACTTGTCCACTAGGGTCGCCTAGAGGTAAAAAGACTTGTTGCACATGCTAAATGCATTCGTAGTGCTTACAAAAGTGAGTTAGATTTTAGAATTTCAATCAATGTACTATACCATATTACATAAGTAAAGTAAATAACATCTTTTGATTTTCTCTTTTGGCAGAGGCATGCGCAGTCGCCATGCTCTAATATTACCTACAATGATGAATAATACAGGATCGTCATGGTCTTATTTGTACAGACTAACGACTCTGACTAAACAAATATTACAACTATTAGAGTCGTCATCCTGAAAAATTTTAACCATGACGACTCTGAAATAGTCATCATGGTAAAAAACTTTATACCATACCGACGTTGTTGGAGGGATTTAACACATCACTCTAAAAAAATTAAGGGTTATTTAACGTTTGGTAACCATCAAATGTCCAATACATTGCTTTGGTACCCAATATTTAAATTATTAATGGTTGGTACCTTGACCCGTCATTGCCCATCAAGCCAAGTCGTTGACCAAACATCATGTTACCTAAATAATTATATTATTTAACGATGTTAGCTCTCTGTTATTACATGATTTATTCATGTAGTCAGAATTCGATTGATCCAACGGCTCAAGTTCATTGAAAAAAATACCTCTTTTACACCCCATCTACATTTTCTTCTTCTTCATCTGCTACTTCACCATTAATACAAACACAAATAATTCTTCTTATTCCATCTGTTATTTCTGTTATTGAAGATGCCACAACAACCATCGATAACAACCAAACACCAATTTCAGTCAAACCCCCATTACTGTTTATAAAGAACCACCACTGCGAGCGATTTATTAACCATCAAGAGCATATCCATCTCCACTTTTTCAATCTTAGAATCAATTCATAGAAAACCTTAACCAGTTTCAGATTTGTTAACCATCTTCAATATCTTCTCGATCTCGTCCTTGATTTGACTGCTCATCCATCTTCTAGTTCTTCCCTGTTCTAGTCTTGCTCCGAACATCAAGCCCAAAAATCAATCCCATATCTTCTCTTACTCTCTTATTTCACCATCAATACAGTAGCGACAAGCTCTCATCCTCACTCTTTCTCTCGGCTAAACACTGAGTTCTTCCTTCTTCATTCTCACTCACAAACCTTAAAATTTCATCTGCTTGAGAAGAAATGAAAAACCCTAGATTTAATTTTTGAAAATTTGTAAATTAGACCGAATCAAAATTTGTTTCAAACCCAAGTTCTCTTTTCAATCAATTAACTATAGCCCTAACTTAAGAACCAAAGGTTAGGTTCATACTTATAAAAAATAATAAATGTAATTTTGCAGAGAAGAAGAAGATTAGAAACTGGGAAGGATTATCTCTTCCTCCAGTTAGTTTACATGTGATTATGGTCGTTTACTTTCATATATCGCTGAGATTAGGACACATATAATTGTATGTAATGTCATTGTTATTAATATTAGGGATAAAAAAGTAATTCTAGTCAATCTGTTAGGGAAATACTAGCACAGTATGGTCAACGGCTTACTAGACAGTAAATGACATGTCAAGGTACCAACCCTTAATATTTTAAATTTTGGATATCAAAGCAATGTGTTGGACGTTCACTGGGTATCAAACGTTAAATAACCCAAAAAATAATTAAAATTCGTCACGGTGTACTTTTCTAACCATGAAGACTTCTCATGGTCACAATAAAAAGTCATCAATGTTTCAAACAATACCATACCGACTATCAACAGTTGGCATGCTAGGTTACCCATCGAGCATGCTGACTTTTGATAAGTTCAAATAAGTTTTAGTTTGAATCTTCCAACCATTCTAAGAATTAAACCAACAAAAATTACTTATAAAGAATAGCTAGAATCATCCATTTTGATTGCAAAATTCTAGTTCCCATATTTTTTCAAGTTTTCCCAAAAAAATATCTTCTAACAAATTCATAAGTTAAATCAAACAAAAACTATAATCCTTAAGTTATACTTCACTAATTTAATCTAACATATTAACTTATTGAAGGAATTAGCACTAATTAATTAAGGGTAGTTTAGCTATTATTAAAATTATATGGATAAGGGGTTTTGGAATCTACTTCGAAATGACCCTGTTTTATTTTATTACCTAGTCCCTAATTAAATTTGGGTATACCCCAATGTCGCGAGTGTTAAAATTTTTTTCCTTATTTGATTTTATTTTTTTGAGCATACCAATATTGGAATGCACATGCTCGGTTTGACTCTAGCCGCTGTTTGGTGAAAACATCTTGAACTCACCATTTTGGTGATTTTTATCTTTAACTTCAGTTGACTCTTTTTTTCCCATCCTTTAATGATTCTCAAACTTGTCCTTATTGATGATTCTTAGTCATGCCTTACTTTCCAACTATTCCCTCTTTGATTATATTCTCAAAACAAAACTGACCCTAAGTTCTCTTTAATTATTGTACTTGTCTTACTTATCAGTGAGTGTTTTCAACACCATCTATCTCATGGAATCTAATTCTACTAAACCAAAATAATTGATGATATAATAAACATACTGGATGATAACACTGAGCTTGAGTACGAAGATGATGATACTCAAAAATAAATCTTGTCGGAGTGGAAAAGGTGTTTGGTCTTTAACTGGTAACAAAAAGAGGGTATACCTTTCATATCTTACAAGAAATGATATTAAAATCAAGGAAAACATATAGCTGGGGAGTTTCTATATCCATATCTTGGAGGTAATATTTACAAAGCAAAATTTGAGAACTTGTGCGATTTACAGGCTATATTAATGACCACACCCTGGTCTCTAAACAATGAAATTATGGTGCTGGAAAGATGTGATAGGGATCTTCTTATTGAAGAACATGAGTTCAAGTTTGTGTGTTTTTGGGTTCAGTTCCATGGTCTACCAATTACTATGTTGCATGTTAAGAAAATAACTAACATGGCTAAGAAGATGGGAACCCCTCAACATGCTCGCTTGACTCTGGCCGCCGTGTTTTGAGCTTTGGTGAAAATATTTTGAACTCACCCTTTTTGTGATTCTTATCTTTAACTTCAATTGATTCTTTTTTTTTTCTCATCCTTTGATGATTCTCCAACTCCTCCTTGTTGATGATTCTTAGCCATGCCTTACTTTACGACTATTTTCTCTTTAATTATATTCTCAAAACAAACCAAACCCTAAGTGTTGTTGTCATTCTTTTTAATAATTTACTTGTCTTACTTATCTGCGTGTCATGGCATCAACTTCTATTAAATCGTAATAGTTTAATGGTATAATAAATAGAATGTCCAACTTTCAAGAGAATAATACTGAGCTTGAGTACGAAGATGATGATATCCTAGAAAAAAATTTATCAGATTGAAAAAGGTGTTTGGTCTTTAAACTGGTAACAAGGAGATGGTATGCCTTTTTTATCTTATAAGAAATGCTATTAAAATCTAAGAGAATAACTTAAGTGCATATTTTACCCATCTAGAGTGTCAATTTCATGTTAGTATTTGTTAGGTTTCTTGTGAATTATTGTATATTGCGTTTGTTTTTGTTAGTTATCTATTATCAAGCGAAATCATCCAAAAAAAGTGCTACAAGTGAAAAAGGGCCAAATACCAGATGGAACTCGTCGAAAGTTAGGATTTATTGTCATCATCATGTAGAGAACATAGAAAGGAAGCCAACAACGAAAGAATGAAGTCATTCCGACTTCGTATTAAGAAGTTATGGGCGAAAGAAAAATTTAGACTTGTCGATTCCCGGAACTGACAATGCAGTGGACTGAAATCAGGAATTTCTAAGGGTGCCCGTGTCTTTACTAAGGGATAGAAAGTATTTGAATACTTATAAAGGCACCACAGTTTCAACTTAGGGATGCCACATGATTTGAATATCATCAACAACACCCGCCAGTTTTACAAGGGCACCTCATGTTCTTCTTCTAAATTCAAAAGAACTGAAAATTAGGGTTCTCTGTGTTCAATATTTGTTTGTTACGTTAATGGGGATTAAGATGGCTCGAGATATGGCCTGACTTTAGGGTTGCAGTAGAGGATAGTGGTGACGATGTTGGTTATAACCCGAGTTTGTGAAGCAATTAATGGTAGTAAGCTATCGATGAAGTTTCTGCAATCGCTGGATGTGATGAAAGATGGATGTGGCTAACAGAGATGAAGGAAATGATTCTTCCATTATCAATGATAATTGATAGTTGATTCTCGAGCATAGAAAAGATGAGTTTTAATGGTGATTAATGGTGGCAGTGAGATGATTCAGTGATCGAGATGGAGAAGAAGGCAGTGATGAACTTGATGGTGCAAGATAGGTTAATGGAAGTGATGGAGTCTGTGATGGTGGTGATTCTGTGATAATCGATGATGGATTTTATGTTGGTTTATTGATGGTGATTCAAAGGAGATGGTCGATGTTGATTATTTAACAGTGGGTCATTGGTGATCGAGAATTGATGGTCTGGATGACAGTGATAGATTGAATAAAGAAAATAGAAGTGATGGATGGTGATATTGTTGTGTTTTTGAGCTGTGATTAGTGATTGTTACTATAAACAGAGAGCTCGAGAGAATTTATGAGACAGTGAGTGGTTCGAGTCTGTAGGAGCTGAGTTGGGCAAGGTTCGAGTAAATCAGGGAATACATTTAAGTGATATACGAAAACATGGTTTTGAACAAGAAGATAGTTAATTGTGACCTGATCAAGGCCTGTGCAATATATTTATGGGAAGATGATGCGTATCGTGAGTGCAACAAATTACTCAAGATATTTCTCACTAATTAACTAGTAATATAATGATAGTAAAGATCGTTCCCACAGAGAGTTGTGTAATTGAGATGTTATTTAGATTAAAAACTAAGAATAAAAGTAAATAACTAAGGGGAATTAACTTAATTAACTAAAGAAAAATAATAACAATAAGAAGAAAGATGATTAGGGAGTCCTTCGCCGTTACCAAATGTTGACTGAATTAGTATACTTATCTATCTTTCGTCAGAATCAAACATTACCAACCGTAGAATAACAGCTAGATCAGTGTATCCCCAAAACTCCTTCTATCATTGGATACAGAAGTTCTCGACTACCAGATTCTATTCGTCTGAACCACCAAGTAGTAGATCACTCAAGGTCCCAATCAAACATTTTAGGCTTTGTGAATTTAGGTTGATCCCAGTAGTTAAACTCTTAGATCAAGGTCCACTTGCTGGTGTTTTCTTCACTCGTAATTGTCCCACAGAATCCCTCTACAAGGTCTCACGATTTCTACTTGTGTACGAGTCGATGGACGATTACTTATCTCATAAATCAATACTAGCATTAGAATGATCAATATAATATTTTGGTTGCGCACCCAAACAATATAGAAATCAATCATAAACCATATATGCAGTGAAGAAAAACGATAATGATTAAAACTCCAAATAAACTTGTATTATTAATAAAGCTTCACGCTTAGAACATTGAATTCATCTTTAATCAACAAAAGGTTTAGCTACTCATATTACAAAGAAGAATGGTTTCCCCCTAAAGGGGTAAACCCTAGTTTAGATGTGAAAGGTGTGATGTGAGAGGTACAGATGTAATGAGATTACTTAAGAGATGATTTGTTTGAACCTTGGATGTCTTCTTTTATATCCTTCAATGTTTGGCCCTCAAGTTTCCTCTTTCTAGGGTTTAGAATCCTTCCCGGACCGTGTTTCCTTGAGTTAGAAGTCAATTTCGCATCCAAATATGTCCCAGGTCAGTGTAAGGTTCGACTGATTTCGTTGGAACACTTTCTAGCCGAACATTCTCCTGGAGACTCATCAAAAATATTTATTTTATGCTTCAGGTTCGGATGATTCGAGCTGAATGATTATCAGCCGAATTTCTCTCTGTAGAGTCAAGTCTTTCAAACTCGTTTTTCACATAACTTCTTCGTCCAATGACGGGATGACTCATTCTTTTTACGTTGTCGTCATCTTTCCATTATCTTCAAGGTGATGATAAGAAATCATGGATTTAGATAAGTAGAATTTGGTCTTGGATCCTTCTTCACTTGCAATAGCTTACTTCCTTGCTCATTCTAACACTTTGCAGCTCCTTTTTGGATGATTCACCTAATAGAATACATAAGATAGAAAACAGGAGTAATAACAAGTAATATGCAATAACTAAAGCTAAAACAAGTATGGATTTGATATTAGAAACATGTGAATTATGCACTTATCAAAGAAAGAGGTATCTGTAAAACCGTGTTTACTAAGTTTGTTAGCCGGTGGTAACAAGAGTCCTATTATGTTCAAACTATATACAAAGGCGGTGTTTAACTTCAATAAATATGGGTTGTGAACTCCATATAGAAAACATATACCTACCTACCTCATTGATAGACACATTTTAGTGTCTAAATTGCACCTTAATTTCTAGTGA
>JAJJMC010002939.1:9729105-9774503 GCA_023531435.1 Papaver californicum
TTCACAAGTTCGAGAATCGAACCTTTATTTACCACTTTCTAAAATTATATCACTCATGCCTATTTTGTTTTCTACCTCCAAAAGAGAGGAGATTTCTGCTCCTCTCCAAACCCTTCACATCCACAAGCACGAGTACACAACCAAGGCAGCAGCAACGCAACACCACCTCCATCCTTTTTGTCGTATCACACAAATCCGCCAGTTCGTCAACAACACCATTCCACCTGCATGTTACTCGGGTTCGCTTAGTTTGGTTTGATTTCTAGTATTATATTTTCTTTTTATTTTTCATAAAGTTATTATGTGTAGCTAAGTTTTTATTTTATTACGAATGATTTCAATGTTCCAAGCGTGAAACTTTATTAGTTATTGTAATTTATTCATAGTTTTAATTATTTATCGACTGTTTTCACCATATGGTTTATAATTGATTTTATGGATTGTTCAAGTGACCAATTGGATTAATCTATTAATCAATTTAATGCTAGTATTGAGTTATGAGATAAGTAATCGTCCATCGACTCGTACAGAATAGAAATCGCGAGACCTTGCAGAGAGATTTTGTGGAGCAGTTGCGAGTGAAGACAACACTAGCAAGTGGATCTTGATCTAACAGTTTAACTACTGGGATCAACCTAAATTCACAAATCTTAAAGCATTCGATTGAGTTACACCTTGAGTGATCTACTACTTGGTGGTTCAGACGAATAAAATATGGTAGTCGAGAACTTCTGTCCAGTGATTAAAGGAGTTTTAGGAATATCACTGATCTAGTTGTTATTCTACGGTTGGTGATGAATGATTCTAACGAAAGATAGATATGTATATTACTTGAGTTAACGTTGGTAACGACGAATGATTCCCTAATCATATTTTCTTATCATATTTTTAATTCTTTTAAACAACAAACCCCTCTTTTTTAGCATTTATTATAATTTTTCTAATCTAAATAACATCTCAATTACACAACTCTCTATTGGAACGATCCTTACTACCGCTATATTACTAGTTAATTAGTGGAAAATATCTTGATTAATTTGTTGCACTTACGACACGCATCAAATTTTTGCGTCGCTGCCGGAGAGCAGTGGTTAATTGATTTGTTATTTGTTTTAGTAGTTTAGATATTTTCACGTTTTTCTTTAGTGTTTTCAAATTTTTAGGTTTTCATGGTGTTAACAACTAGTTGAAGGTGTTATCCGCTCGTCAAAAGCGGGAGGTAAATTCTGAAAACAGGTTGTAAGTATCACTTTTTTAGTTATTTTTGCTTAGATTTTTTTTTATTATTTTATGAGTCGTCATGTTTCCATTCGGAAATAACATATGTCGTGCACAAGATCAATCATATAATAGTGGTAATCAATACGGTTTTCAATCTCAGTCTTATGACAACTACCAACCATACCAGGAGTATAACCAAAACCAATCTTTTGTCTATGGTAAATACCCTATGGAACCTTATGATTATTTTCATATATGCCAACGACCTTACAACGGGTATGTAAGTGAACAATCACGAGGATAAAAGGATACTTGTGCTTCTGATTAGTTATTTTCTAGTAACGTGCAGATGTCAGGGAGTTTTGAACTCAAAACTTATGATACCGAATCAAGACCTACTCCTCTTTATCATGCCTTTTCTTCACTCATTCCAAAAGAAGAGATATGGTCTGGAAATTCTATCGTGTGTAATGGCCGAAAACGTATCAATATCAAAAAAATTTCTAAGCAATACGATCAGTTAGAAGAAGCTGGAGCATCAGAAGAGACTCTTGAAGAAATTAACAAGGTCATACGAACGGAACTTCAACGTCGTTGGGATATTGAAGATTATGAGGTTAACGAAGATTCTGAAGAAGATGAGCAACCTTTGGAAAATCCTTGCAATAATGGAAAATTTATTCCAACTCCGGATCTTAATAATATTCACTCGCCTATTCAAAAGAAGGAGAATGGATATGACATAAATGTTGTTATAAATGGTGTAACGTACTCGAACGAAGATCTTAGGATTTGCACCAATGAACTAGACTTTCTAGGAGAGGATTTCGATTCCGATGACGAGGTTGTTGAAGAGATAGTAATAGAGAATGAAACCAAATTGATTGATTCAGTGGAAGACCCAATTGAGATGGCCAAGGATTATAATGATGCTGAGATTTTGATTAAATCAGAAATTGACGAAGATTCACTAAAGAGTTTGATAGAGGAACAAAATACAAATGAGGTAAATAATTCATTGGAATTCTTTAAGAATTATGAGGATCCCGTAATACATGTGGTTTGTTTAATCCTTTGTATAATTCCATATCTTTTGATCCTTCCCCAATCGAAATAGTTCCCCAAAGAGTTGTTAGCCCAATTTTTAAGGAACTACCTCACTTAGGGTTGGATGTTTGTGATGCTAAAATTCTTAAGAATTATTTTGCTTCTAACTATCCACCACTAGATGTATTTGATTCTAGCATTGTGCAGGTTTACCGAGAGGAACCCAAAGAAGTTCCATTGTTCTATGTTCTTTATAACTTCCAACTGTATAAAAGACTAAATATAGGGGGGAAATTCCATAAATAATAATTTCATCATTTATATCTGCTAATCATTGTGTGCATATTGTTATCTGGGTGGATCCCCATATTTTCAGTTTGTTGGTGTACGGACCCTGACAAGAAGGTCAGGCTGAGGACGTTAAACTAAGCGTTGAATGGGAGGCAACTCATGGGTTTCGTATTTCTATCTTTTTCTTTTAATTTTTGGTTTTTCATATCATATTAGAATTTTCCATCTTGGTTTTACATTGGAGGAGTCAATTTACATTGAGGACAATGTAAAGTTTAAGTGTGGGGAGCATATTTTGCATATAGAATTTTTAGTCCTTTAGTTAGAGTTTGTAAAAAATTTCAAATTTTTGTAAATAATTCCATGAACCTCCAACTTTTAGATATTTTTAGAGTCACTCAATATACTTTTATCTAAGTTTAAATACGGAATTCTCACCGAAATAACTGAATTTAGAAGTATTAGAGAACCATATTTGGGTTTCTTAGTTGTTGAGAGGCTAGAGCTGACAAAAAGGGACTTAAACCACTGATAGAAAATACAGTATTAGGAAGCTTATCAGTCATTATTGGAGACTACCTATTACATTAAGCGAGGCACCAGACCTTCAATTCTTTGTAGCTGTCTAAAAATTGTCCTTTAGAGTGTGTGTCATCTTATACTAATTCCGGGTAGAATGATGAACTACCCAACCTCACATCAATTTCAGCAATACTTCTTGATATATTGAGTGATAGTTCTGTCAATCATGAGGGTTTCATCATAATTGCTAACTCTATCTTGTAGTCTTGTTTGCATTTAACACCACTCTCTCGACAAAACATCAGTAGAAATACATCATCATCAACAAGCAGAGTAACATCAAAATCATGAAGAAAGTTGAATACAGTCAAGGTTTACAAACAACACTACAAGAAAGAGCAAATTTTATATTCAAGTGAAGCAACAAGACAAATAGTAGAATTATATATACATGTTGAGGACTAAGTACAAGAGCAAAGAAAATCAAAAGATGTGAATTTTATGAAGTTTATGATACCGAGACAATAAAAATTATGAAGAATCAAGTGGTAAAGTCATTCTCCCACGACCACATTAGTTTCATTATTCTATTTCTTAATTATTCAATAAGGCCGTGGGGAAGAAGAAATTTATAAAGAAGTATCAAGCAACAAGAAATTGAGGAAAAGAGTTACAATTTGTCAAATTTCTACAAAGTTCAAGAGTTCATCATCAACAATTGAAGACCGAAGACGTTTCTATTTTTCTATGAGAGTGGTGTTGATTGTAGACCGGGTGAGAAGGTAAGTAAGCGTTCCTATCCTCACATAGTGGTTGATTTTCTTTCTTAGAGGTTATCAGAGAAAAAAAATGGTTCTTTTTTGTCCCATGTTTCTATGGGATAACATCTTCATTTAATTCGGAAGGTTCCTTTTCCTTTTCACCATTCAACGTGTGCAGGATTTCTATCTTCACTCCTGCCTGCACACATGAGAACCATAAAGTACGTCTTCTGAGTTCAGTTTCATAAAACCCTATTCGTGAAGCAGAAGTCGAGGCGGAATGGTTATTCGATCGTTTTCGAGGCTGGATTCTTTCATATGGTTGGTTTTCTCCTAACTCAAGAATTATAATATTTTTTGGCATTTCTAACTTCTTATTAGTGTGCAGAAACTTTATGTCCTCATAGCTCTTTGGATGCTTGTGACTTTGAAGTTGGAGTAGGTTTTGTGGGTATATCTCTTGTAAACCCTCACGAGACTATAACTCGCCCACTAGGGACACCTAGGGGTTTAAAGGCTTGTTACACATGCTAAGTGCAATCGTGTCCTCAACAAAAAGAAGTTGTACTTTACTTTAGATTAGTTTAGGATATATAGTTTGCTCGAGGATTAACGAAATCTAAATGTAGGGGAATTTAATAAGTGCATATTTTACCCATTTAGAGTGTCAGTTTCATGCTAGTATTTGCTAGGTTACTTGTGAATTATCATATATTACGTTTGTTTTTGTTTATTTATCTGTTAATAGGTGAAATCATCCAAAAAAAGTGCTACAAGTGAAGAAGGGCCAATTACCAGATGGAACTTGTCTAATATCAGGATTTATTGTCATCATCACGTAGAGAACGAAGAAAGGAAGCCAACGACGAAAGAGTAAAGTCATTCAGACTTCGTATGAAGAAGTTATGGGCGAAAGAAAAATTTAAACTTGTAGGTTTCCCGGAACTGACACTGCAGTGGACTGAAATCAAGAATTACTAAGGGCGCCCGTGTCTTTACTAAGGGCTAGCTAAGTATTTGAATACTTATAAAGGGACCACAGTTTCTACTTAGGGCTGCCACATGATTTAAATATCATTAAAGCATCCGCCAGTTTTATAAGGTCACCTCATGTTCTTCTTCCAAATTCAAAAGAACTGAAAATTAGGGTTCTCCGTGTTCAAGCTTTGTTTGTTGCGTTAATGGAGATGGAGATGGCTCGAGATATGGCCTGACTTTAGGGTTGCAGTAGAGGATGGTGGTGACGTTGTTGGTTATGATTTGAGTCCGTGAAGCCATTAATGGTAGTAAGCTATCGATGAAGTTTCTGCAATCGCTGGATGTGATGAAAGATGACTGTGGCTAATAGAAATAGAGGAAATGATGCTGCCATTATCAGTGATGATTGATGGTTGATTCTCGAGCATGGCAAAGATGAGTTTTAATGGCGATTAATGGTGGCAGTGGAATGATTCAGTGATCGAGATGGAGAAGAAGGCAGTGATGAACTCGATGGTGCTGGATGAGGTTAATGGCAGTGATGGAGTCTGTGATGGTGGTGAATCTGTGATCATCGATGATGGAGTTTATGTTAGTATGTTGATGGTGATTCAAGGGAGATGGTCGATGTTGATTATTTAACAGTGGGTCATCGGTGATCGAGAATTGATGGTCTGGATGGCAGTGATAAATTGAATGAAGAAAATATTAGTGATGGATGGTGATGTTGTTGGGTTCGTGAGCTGTGATTAGTGATTGTTACCATGAACAGAGAGCTCGAGCAGATGATGAGCTCGAGGGAATTTATGAGACAGTGAGTGGTTCGAATTTGTAGGAGCTGAGTTGGGCAAGGTTCGAGTAAATCAGGGAATGAATTTAAGTGATATACAAAAACATGGTTTTGAACGAGAAATTAGGTAATTATGACCTGATCGAGGCGTGTGCAATATATTTATGGGAAGAAGAGGAAGTTGTAAAACCGTGTCAACCAAGTTTGTTAGTCGGTGGTGACAAGAGTCCTATTAGGTTCAAACTCTATACAGAGGCAGTGTTTAACTACTATAAATAGGGGCCGTGAACTCCATATAGAAAACATATACCTACCTACCTCCCGCCTATTTTGTTTCTCACCTCCAACAGAGACTCCAAACCCTTCACGTCCACAAGCACGAGGACACAAACCAAGGCAGCAACAACACAACACGACCTCCATCCGTTTCGCCGTAACACACCAATCCGCCAGTTCGTCAACAAGACCATTCCACCTGCATGTTACTCGGGTTCGCTTAGTTTGGTTTGATTTCTAGTAATATATTTTCTTTTTATTTTTCATAAATTTATATGTGTAGCTAAGTTTTTATTTGATAATGGATGATTTCAATGTTCCGAACATGAAACTTTATTAGTTATTTTAATTTATTCATAGTTTTAATTATTTATCGATTGTGTTTCACTATATCTAGGGTTATAGTTGATTTCTAGATTGTTCAAGTGACCGATTGGATTAATCTATTAATCAATTTAATGCTAGTATTGAGTTATGAGATAAGTAATCGTCCACCGACTCGTACACATGTAGAAATCACGAGACCTTGCAGAGGGATACTGTGGAGCAATTGCGAGCGAAGACAACACCAGCAAGTGGATCTTGATCTAAGATTTTAACTACTGGGATCAACCTAAATCCGCAAAGCTTAAAGCATTCGATTGGGTTACACCTTGAGTGATCTACTACTTGGTGGTTAAGACGAATAAAATCTGGTAGTCGAGAACTTTTGTATCTAGTGATAAAAGGAGTTTTGGGGACAACACTGATCTAGCTGCTATTGTACGGTTGGTGATGAATGATTCTAACGAAAGATAGATAAGTATACTACTTGAGTTAATGTTTGGTAAAGGCGAATGATTCCTTAATCATCTTTTCATCTTATTATCTTTTTATTATTATTCTTTTTAATTCTTTTAAGTAACAAACCCTCTTTTTTAGTATTTATTATAATTTGCTAATCTAAATAACATCTCAATTACACAGCTCTATGTGGGAACGATCCTTACTACCGCTATATTACTAATTAATTAGTGGAAAGTATCTTGATTAATTTGTTGCACTTACGACACGCATCAATAACCGGGGAGTTTCCATACCAGATCTTGGAGGTAATATTTACAAATAAAGATTTGAGAACTTATGCGATTCAGAGGTTATATTAATGGCGACACCTTGATATCTAAACAATAAACTTATGATGCTGGAAAGATGTGATGGATCTTCTTCTTGAAGAGTATGAGTTCAAGTTTGTGTGTTTTTGGGTTTAGTTCCATGGTCTCCCAATTAGTATGTTGAATGTTAAGAAAATAACTAGTATGTATTAAAAGATAAGAACTCCCTAAACAACAACAGTAGAGGATGCCACAAAATGGGGGAAATAAGCTAGGGTTAGATTTAAATTAATATTACAAAGGCATTACCGAGAGAGATAACGGTCACATTAGCTTCAAAGAAAGTTTGTATAGTTAAGTCCAAGTATGAGGACATCTCACGAAACAATGTCCAGTGCTATCAAAGAGATTGAGAGCCATTACTACTCGCCTGAAGAGTTGGTTTAAAAGATATAAGACCCAGAATTAACTATTTACTCCGGAGATATCAGAGTTGATTTCAAAGGTAGAAGTAGATGAGTGATTTCTCCGATCATAAATTCGATGAAAATATGCGATCTAGCAAGGAAAAATCACCAAATCCTAATAGTTAGTAGATAAAAAACTGAAACTCGATGAAAAAATGATAGAAAAACGTTGGTACAATCTTCTACAGAGACCTATATTAACATCTCAACTATAAAACAAACAACTACAACTTCTGAGAATGCATAAAAAACTCTTCGACTTGAATAAAGTGTCGAGACTAACATCGCGCTAAATAAGTAGAATATCCAAAGGAATACTACTCAAGACTCAAGCACGTGGAAAAAACAGCAGTTGCCAAATTGAGAAGGAGAAACGGATAGTAATGGTACTCTGGATGAAGATAAAATTCGAAATTGAAATATGCAAGATAACCACCTATAGATATGGAACAAAAATTCAACTTAAAACACCTTCAAAATCGAAAGGATAAAAAATAGGTTATAGGGTTTATAGATGAAGAAAGAAGAAGAAAGCAGGAGAAGTGCCAAATGCTGCTACTTGAGGTATAAACCTCTAAGACGGAAACTCGGTTTCCATATTCTACTATTATATCCAAGTAAATTTGTGATGTCATAAGGGTTGATTTTTTGGTGGCCGTTGACTTGGCTATCAAAGTCAAGCGAAATGGCACACCATAATGCTTGCTTGGCCTAGCAAAATAATTTATTAAAATTAGAACACGTTCAGTCCATAAAGGGCCGACCATTTTATATAACAAAACAACTAAATTAAATTTTATTTGGTTCTTCATGTGTTGGTCATTATATTAAAATAAAATAAAATAGCTTCTGGTTCATGGATACGAATCATAGGTTGCAACAGTGATCGTTTTTCATAGAAAAACAACGGTTTCAGAAGAAAAAAAATCATAGAAAAAAGTTGGACAAAACAATTTTAACGGCCTTACAACGTAAATATGATCGTATTGTTTATTATTCCCTCTTTAACCTGTAAAAAATAAAAAAAATAAGATAAATAACAATTATCACAGTCATTACACCATTAAAAAAGACCCTAAATAACTTTCATTATTTGATACCCAACGTCATTATATAGAATAGTATAATGTTGTCCTCATGGCCACGACACCATATTCTAAGAAGGTGTTTGGTCATCAGAAGCTCCATATTAGAAGTCAATTCCAATAGTAATAAATAAAATCAATTTTCTTCACAAAAAGTTATTTTTCTTGCTTTTAAAAGTCATTATGAACTAGTTTTTAGCTTCTCGATTTTCATTAAGTCAAAAATTATCTGATGAGTGTATCCAAACACCTTATAAATCAAGCTTCAAAGTGCCATACCGTACCATTTAATCGATTCGACAGCCAAAATTGCTTATGATCTATTTGTTATGTATGGAATGGTATCACCTTCGCTAATAATTGTATCCCCTTTATAAATCGTGCAAGTTTGTATCAAGTTTTATTTCATAGTTGGGCTTCAAATTACTAGCCCATAATATTTTCATCCTATTTATCAAACCAGCCTATTAAGCAACGAAATTGTTATAAGCACCAATAATGTGGTGCCTTCTAATTGTAAGCGGTGACTGCTTGTTACCGACTTATATAAAAAGTTAAGAGCTCAAAAATGGTGAAGTCGTAAAAGCTAGCCCAACTAGGGTTTCCAAGTATTCCTTCAGTCCGCACAAATTATTTCTCTCTCAGTCTCAATACTCGTCAATTCAAAGGTGAGTAGAAAAATCTTCATGAATCAATCTTACTAGTTACTATCATTATTATCACAAATAAATCTCATACTTTGGATGAACTAAAATTATAAACCCTAGGTGTTTTTTTTGCATTCCCTCCTTCCCCGTACTTCAAAAAATTTCTAGGGTTTTCAATGTATCTCTATAGTTTAACTCTACAAAAAGCTACTGGTGTTGTATGTGCAACAAATGGGAACTTCATTGGCGGAAAATCACAAGAGATTGTAGTAGCAAGAGGTAAAGTACTAGATCTAATACGTCCTGATGAAAACGGTAAGATCCAAACTATTCTATCAGTTGAAGTTTTTGGAGCTATTCGTTCCTTAGCTCAGTTTAGATTAACTGGTTCACAAAAAGATTATATCGTAGTTGGTTCTGATTCCGGTCGTATTGTAATTCTTGAATATAATAAAGAAAGAAATTGTTTTGATAAAATTCATCAAGAAACATTTGGGAAATCGGGTTCCAGAAGAATTGTGCCAGGGCAGTATATAGCTGTTGATCCTAAAGGACGTGCTGTTATGGTCGCTGCTTGTGAGAAACAAAAGCTTGTTTATGTATTGAATAGAGATACTGCTGCTAGGTTAACGATATCGTCACCTTTAGAAGCTCATAAGTCTCATACTATTGTGTATTCCATTGCTGGGGTTGATTGTGGTTTTGATAATCCGATTTTTGCTGCAATTGAGCTTGATTATTCTGAAGCTGATCAGGATTCGACTGGACAAGCAGCTAATGAGGCTCAGAAGCATCTTACATTCTATGAGCTTGATTTAGGGCTTAATCATGTCTCGAGAAAATGGACTGAACCGATTGATAATGGTGCTAATATGCTTGTTACGGTTCCTGGAGGTGGAGATGGACCTAGTGGTGTTCTTGTTTGTGCTGAAAATTTTGTTATCTACAAGAACCAAGGTCACCCTGATGTACGGGCTGTCATTCCCAGGCGAGCTGACTTGCCTGCAGAGCGTGGGGTTCTCATAGTATCTGCCTCTATGCATAGACAGAAGTCCATGTTCTTCTTTTTGTTGCAAACTGAGTATGGTGATGTATTTAAGGTGACTCTTGACCACAATAACGATCGAGTTACTGAGTTGAAGATCAAGTATTTTGATACTATACCTGTAACAGCTGCGATGTGTGTTCTCAAAACAGGGTTTCTGTTTGCTGCCTCAGAATTTGGGAATCACGGGTTGTATCAATTCAAGGCCATTGGTGATGATGCTGATGTAGAAGCTTCCTCATCTACGTTGATGGAAACTGATGAAGGTTTTCAGCCTGTCTTTTTCCAGCCTAGAGGCCTTAAGAACCTTGTTAGAATTGATCAAGTTGAGAGTCTGATGCCTATGATGGACATGAAAGTTTCAAATCTATTCGAGGAAGAAACTCCTCAAATATTTACTATTTGTGGTCGGGGACCACGTTCATCTCTAAGAATTTTGAGGCCTGGTTTGGCTGTTGCTGAGATGGCTGTGTCTCCACTTCCTGGTATACCAGTTGCTGTTTGGACAGTTAAGAAGAATGTGAGTGATGAGTTTGATGCGTATATTGTTGTTTCCTTTGCGCAAGCAACACTTGTGCTCTCTATTGGTGAGACAGTCGAGGAAGTTAGTGATAGTGGGTTTTTGGATACAACTGCTTCACTTTCTGTCTCTCTGTTAGGAGATGATTCTCTGATGCAAGTCCACCCAAATGGTATTAGGCATATAAGGGACGATGGTCGTATCAATGAGTGGAAAACTCCTGGGAAGAGAACGATCGTGAAAGTTGCTTCTAACAGGCTTCAAGTGGTTATCGCTTTAAGTGGAGGGGAGCTTATCTATTTTGAGATGGACATGACAGGTCAGTTGATGGAGGTCGAAAAGCATGAGATGTCTGGAGATGTGGCTTGTTTGGATATTGCTCCAGTTCCTGAGGGTAGACAGAGGTCTCGTTTCCTTGCAGTCGGATCCTATGACAACACAATCCGAATTTTATCCTTAGACCCTGATGACTGTATGCAGATTCTGAGTGTGCAAAGTGTGTCTTCACCGCCCGAATCTCTCCTATTACTTGAAGTTCAGGCATCTGTTGGTGGGGAGGACGGTGCTGATCATCCAGCTAGTGTGTTCCTTAATGCTGGATTACAGAATGGGGTTCTTTACAGAACCGTAGTTGACATGGTGACAGGTCAGCTTACTGATACCAGGTCCCGCTTCTTAGGTCTGAGAGCACCTAAACTCTTCTCTACTCTAGTGAGGGGCAGGCGGGCGATGCTTTGCTTGTCAAGTAGGCCTTGGCTTGGTTATATTCACCAAGGACATTTCTTGTTGACCCCTCTTTCTTACGAGACTCTCGAGTATGCAGCATCCTTTTCATCTGATCAGTGTGCTGAAGGTGTGGTATCTGTTGCTGGGAATGCATTAAGGATCTTTGCTATTGAAAGACTTGGAGAAACCTTCAATGAAACTGTTATACCGCTGAGGTATACCCCTAGAAAATTTGTTATTCACCCAAAGAAGAAGTTGCTGGTGGTGATTGAAAGTGATCAGGGAGCATTTACTGCAGAGGAGCGTGAAGCTGCAAGAAAGGAGTGTTTGGAAGCTGCTGGGATGGGGAAGAATGGAAATGCAAATGGAAATGGAGAACAGATGGAGAATGGGGTTGATGATGAAAAGGAAGACCCTCTTTCTGATGAGCAGTATGGTTATCCGAAGGCAGAGTCAGAAAAGTGGGTGTCTTGCATCAGAGTTGTTGAGCCAAGGAGAATTCTCGATCAAGAAACTGCAGGCACTTGCACTACATGCCTTCTTGAGCTCCAGGATAATGAGGCAGCATTTAGCTTATGCACAGTCAATTTTCACGATAAGGAGTATGGAACCCTTCTAGCTGTCGGTACAGCGAAGGGACTACAGTTTTGGCCCAAAAAAAGTTGTATAGCAGGTTTTATCCATATCTACAGGTTTATGGATGATGGGAGACGACTTGAACTTCTACACAAGACACAAGTGGAAGGTGTGCCTCTTTCTTTGTGCCAGTTCCAAGGAAGATTACTTGCTGGGATAGGACAAACCCTCAGATTGTATGACCTAGGAAAGAAGAGATTGCTTAGGAAATGTGAGAATAAGCTATTCCCCAACACTATTGTCTCCATCCAAACATATCGTGACCGGATATATGTGGGTGACATCCAAGAGGTATGTATATGCTTTTAAAGTTTGCAGTTCTGTACATTGTCATGTGTTTCACAAGAGAACTTTTGTTTTGCCCTTCAACTATCTGTTGTCTGGGAGTCTAAACAGTGTCCTGCTTCTTTACTTGAGAACTTCTGTTACCATGTTAACCTTAGGAACCTTTCTGACAGCCAATTTCTTCCATCTGTGGCCTTCCTAACTAGAGATACATTTTAAGGTACAAGACTTTGTATTACACCGTAAATAGCCCCTAGACGAGTCTGTAATTTTAAACCAGTATGTCGGTCTAATAGGCACTGCACAAGTAGTTATAACTTTCATTGAGATATTCTACATAGAGCCTAACTGCCTCTGTGTGTGTTTTACAGTCATTTCATTACTGCAAGTATCGAAGGGATGAAAACCAGCTATACATATTTGCAGACGATAGTGTACCCAGATGGCTCACTGCATCATACCACATAGATTTTGACACCGTGGCTGGTGCAGACAAGTTTGGGAACGTGTACTTTGTCCGGCTACCACAGGATCTGTCAGATGAGATTGAAGAAGATCCTACGGGTGGGAAGATAAAGTGGGAACAAGGGAAGTTGAATGGAGCCCCCAACAAACTAGAGGAAATTGTTCAGTTCCATATAGGTGACAATATCACCTGCATGCAGAAGGCATCTCTCATACCTGGAGGCGGCGAATGTATGATATATGGTACTGTAATGGGAAGTGTGGGGTCATTACTTGCATTCACCTCAAGGGAAGATGTTGACTTCTTCTCACACTTGGAGATGCATATGAGGCAGGAACACCCTCCTTTATGTGGAAGAGATCACATGGCGTATAGGTCTGCTTATTTCCCTGTCAAGGTAATAATGCAATCCAGATCCGAAACAATGTTTCTTTCCTATGATTATATTCTTTCATTTTACTTTCTGTGAAGTCTCAACTGAATTTACCATTATGGAATGCTAATGTTATTGCAGGATGTGATTGATGGAGATCTCTGCGAACAGTTCCCAAATCTGCCTCTAGATTTGCAGAGGAAGATTGCAGATGAGCTTGATAGGACTCCTGGAGAAATATTGAAGAAACTAGAAGATGTTAGAAACAAGATTATTTGAGATTGGGAATTTCTGGTCTGGTTACCCTCTGCGCTGGAGACATACATAACAGTCCCCTAGTTTCCAAGTCTCTACAGAATCAATGATGCTGCAGATTGGGCCTTCTGCCCTTAATGTAATGTTTTCCAAGTCATATTTAACAATGTAATACTTTTAAGATTCATTACCTCTTCAAAGTGGCAGCACTGTTTTATGCTCTCTTTTGTTGTGCAAGAGATATGGATTTGGTTTCCATATGATAGTATTATTCTCTTAGTTAATAACATAATTATGTTGATCTGGTATCTCATGCTAGTAAGTACTCGCAGCTGAATTTGGGAGTACAGCTAACTTTTCAGCCTTTTGGTCGACCACAATTTTAAACATCACGACCCACCATTTGTTACGGAGGATAATTTTAACCAGTGTGTTGGATTATTCTCACACGAACATGTTACAGGCGGTTCAGTGAAACTAAAATTCCGATAATTATTGATGCGATGGCCAATTTTTGAGAATCAATGCTTCAAAAATAAAATAAAACTTGAGAATGATCCAACGACGAGGAAACACTCAGTAAATTTTTATGCTTCAAAAAAAAAAAGAAAAAAAAAAGGGAGAGAAGATATTCAGTAAATTTCATTCTTAATTTCTCTCAATATTGTTGCTGCAATAAAGTTATTTTAGACAGGGTCTAAGCAGACTGTAAGCGACAGCATCAATTGTGGAAAAATAAAAAATGAGGGACGCCCGAAAGCGACTCTTTGGCCGCTTGTGCAACCGGCCCTTGCAAAAATCAACCAAGACATAAAAAGTAAACAATATAACTAATTGGCAGGTGACTCTTTCTGTACAACAGAAGTTGCTCCAATACTATTATTTATTGTATCCTTAAAGTCTTTGTGTTTCCTATTCGCTTTTGAAAATCAGTGACCATCCGAGGCAGGCCTTCATTCAGTGAGATTTTTGGCTCCCAATTCAGCAGTTCCTTTGCTTTGGTAATGTCTGGTTTCCTCATGTGTGGATCATCGGCAGTGTTTGGTTTAAACTCCACTGTCGCACTAGAATCAATTGTTTGTTTCACCACCTGTACGAAGTCGCCAGATATGTTAACATTTTGACTCATTTCTAGTAAAGAAAAGGACAAAAAAACACAGGCAGGAAAACTGAAGCATCTACAGGCTTCCTATGGAATTCAGTAAAATAACAGACCTCAGCAAGCTCCAACATTGTGAACTCTCCTGGGTTGCCCAGGTTGAAAGGTCCGACATGATCACCTTCCATTAGGGCTACCAGACCATCCACCTGTTTCACATTTGACGTGTTAGACTATTAATAAACAAGTTAAAAGTTTCGGCTCTTTTGCCTATGCCAATCATGTATACGCTACAATTTGATTAGGATCTTTTGTTTGAACAAACCCTTGCCAAGGTGATAAATATGGACCTAAGCTTTGACATAACATAATTAAAATTTTAAACTATTAGGCAGTGCTTGCTTTGAT
Source organism: Papaver californicum (assembly GCA_023531435.1). Lineage (NCBI taxonomy): Eukaryota > Viridiplantae > Streptophyta > Magnoliopsida > Ranunculales > Papaveraceae > Papaver > Papaver californicum. Next base: position 9,744,098 of record JAJJMC010002939.1, read on the forward strand.
ATACTAAATATCAAACTAAAGCTCAGGTAAATGAAAATAAATAAACAGCTTCAAAAGTCCTTCCAACTTTATGGACCACCAACAGAGTGGAGTAGCAAAAGAAGTAAAATGTCTGTCTGTAATCGTATCTTTGTCAGAGAACTAAGGTAAAATAATGAAACTCATACAGCTGTTTTCTTGCTCAAATCTAGTCCAGCTAATAGCCTAAAAAATTAAGCAACCCTCGGGCACTAAACAGAAATGTTGTGACAGTGTTAAACTGATTCAACACCTAACATACCTTGCTTCTCAGCAAGGTCAGCATCATAACAAATTCTCCAACTTCATGACATTGATTCTAACCTATAATGGTGAAGTATCAGTTCACTCATCATCAGACTTGTGCTCTCATTACACTGATAGATCAAATAAGACGTTTGTGCCCTTTACATCACACATCTTCATGAAATCTGCCTCAAGTCCCACTAAGTATACAATCTCTGTATCTCACACTTCTCCTACACTTCCATCCAAGCCCACATGAAGATTATCTCATTGCTGATTATTTTACAGGATCTTTATCACAACAATCAACATCAAACCTTGTTATCATCATGTGATCCCTGTGTCCAACATATCTAATATGTACAATTTGAGCACACGCCCCAGTTTTTGTGTCACATATTCTCTATTACCCCCTATATTGATCATGTATTATACAAATTGTTCAAAATAAGTTACACAGTGTAAGATAGGTAACTAGTATCTGATCACTATATTCATGTTTGCCAAGTCCGATGGCACTATTTTGACCCAGTACCGAAACCATAACCATAAGGCTGTATCAAAGATAAGTACTCTAAGTTGACTGATTGCATATATGCCAACACATGCAACCACTGTTAGAATATAAATGATACTCTAGAAAACTGGTATTCCTTGCCTCCAGAAATCAAACAAGTGAACTTAGAAGTCCCAAATACAAAGGCAAGTGAAACAGGTAATTAGGAGGTCAAGATTGAAATACCAAATCAGCAACATATTGGAAGCTTCGTGTTTGCTTTCCATCACCATAGACTGTTAGCGGTTGCTTACGGAGAGCCTGCAAACCAGATCATAATAGAGAGACAAAGTTGTAATTTTTTCCCTTGAAATTTCTGATCTTAAGTTCTTTCGTGCAATGAAACCCAGAAGGGATTAAGGGAGAGCAAAACCTGAGCAACGAAATTGCTAACAACACGTCCATCATCAATGCACATACGAGGTCCATATGTATTGAAAATGCGGGCAATGCGCACCTGAAAACAGCATGTACTCGAATTATTTGTGTACATGAGCTATTCAATTTATATAGCTACAAACATATCTGTGGTAGAAATCTCGGATAAGAACTCAGATAGGATTGTAAGAAGTTTGAGCGTATGTTCTTATCAGAGTGGGAAGCATAAAAGTTAGTTATATGAAGAGTGTAATTGTGATTGATAGAGTCGTTATATTCTCAACATGGGTATTAAATATACTTGATCTAGCGAAATGTTGGCGCAGAAATTCGATAACCACAGTGTGTTTGAAGGAAACACAATGAAATTCATAAAATACAAATAAATAATCCATAATGTTTACCTCAACACCTGCTCCTCTATGATAATCCATTGCTAAAGTTTCAGCTGTTCGTTTGCCTTCGTCGTAACAACTCCTCACACCTACACAAAACAACATATGCTGAAACTTAACAAGAAAGTTCATAAACAAAAGACATACACACAACAAATCAATATTTAAAAAATTTAAAACTGAGAGAATGAAACATAATTTGTATAACAACTTAGCAGCAGCTCACCAATTGGATTCACATTTCCCCAATAAGTCTCTTTCTGAGGGTGCTCGAGTGGATCACCATAAACCTCACTAGTACTTGTTAAAAGAAACCTTGCACCAATTCTCTTAGCCAAACCCAACATATTCAAAGTTCCCATCACATTTGTCTTGTAATAATCAATTAAGGAATCAAAAATACTAAATTTCAACAAACCCATATTCTTAAATTAATCAAAATCACTGAAATCATAATAAAAATATAACAAATAATAAAACTATTAATAAAGGATATGATAGTTTTGATTGGATTAAACTTGTAATGAACAGGTGAAGCAGGACAAGCTAAATGATAAATCTGATCCACTTCTAACAAAATTGGTTCAACCACATCATGTCTTATCAATTCAAATCTTGGATTCCCGAAATGATGCATCACATTCTCTTTCCTACCAGTAAAGAAATTATCAATCACAATTACACTATCACCTCTTCCTAATAGTTTATCCACTAGATGACTTCCCACAAATCCAGCTCCACCTGTTACAACAATCCTCAATCTCTTCCCTGGTGTCGAAATTGGAACTCTCTCAACCTTACCAAACCTATAATTTCCCATTCCACCATTCACATCTCCTCCACCACCATTATATCCTCTACGAGCACTATATCCACCGTTTCCAACACCACTATCAAAACCACCACTAAACGCAGGATTAACGTCACCACCGCCGCTGTATTGATCAGAAACTTCGTCGCGATTCGCAATGTGAGGAATGAATGTGCGCGTAAAATGAGATTCAGATGGAGAAAGTTTAGTTAAAGTAGGTTGAAGGATAAAGAAAGAAGAAGCAATTAAAATACCAACAAGAACAAATAAAAGTCTCTGTTCTTTCAAAAGGTAAGATAAAGATCTAGGTAATGTTCTTGAACTCTTTAGGGTTTTGTTTGAATATGGTGAAGTCAGATGAGATGATGATCCTTGATTTTCTTCATCTCTTCTGTGATTCAAACTTGATTGTTTATGTAGTTGCTTCATCACTCAATAGAACAAAAAAAAACAAAAAAAAAAATAAATTAACAAATGGAATTCAGATTTCTAAGGTTTGAATTTTATGATGAGATTTGAATAAGTTTATAGAGGAGATTTGCAACTGAAGATGATGATATTAGGGTAGACTTTGCTTAGTATCTGAATATGAGATCGCGAAAGAGAGGAGGTACACCAGGAGTTGAGTAACAATCGTCTGTGACAACAAAAAGGAACTGCCACGTGGATATTGGCCGATTTTTTATGGTAAGAAAAAACCAAAGAGTAAAACTAAGACGTAAGACCGACTTATATCTCCTACACGTGTCATTAAAGATTTGTCCATTTAATATTCTTTTTTACGGAGTATTGGAATTTTATATCTAGCATGGTTTAACATGGGGATTTTTTTCCCCGTGAAGAAACAGGTGAATCTCTTAATTTCACCGATATAAGAAGATTTATACATTATAATCAAATACCTCAAACGTAAAAAAATATAATAAAATATAAATATTTATATTAATAGGGAATAGTCAAATGAGATTTATATAAATTTTTATAAATTTTTATTTTTAGTGACATCCGAAAACTCTCTAGAAATATAGAGATTTCAGTAATTTTAAAAAATGTTATAGAGAGTCTCTGCGACTTGTAGATACAAATCTAGTGGATTATAAAGAGTCTTTGTGATTTGTAGAGATAAAAATATGTAAAATATCTAATCATAAATTCAAAACATCTACCAACTTTTTTATTATGCACGTTACACAATTAACACAAGTACCATGAATACCTAGTAAAATTTGTGTCATTTGTCAAAATTAAAAGCTCATTGTTGTCATATGCCTAAGTTTTCATTCTTTTTATTCCACTCATCCCATATTTTATTTGCTATGCTATCTCGTCACTGGTTAGTATCTTTTCGTTGTTGTCTGAGTTTGATTTTGGGAAAGATTGTCTTCAGGATCTATTTGTTCAGTGGAAGAATCTGGTTCCTCTTCACTTTCATCAATTGAAAATTCATCGGAACGACATTCTTTGTGCAAAAAGTTATGTAGTCCTGCACATGCCAAAACTATTTCCGCTTGTGTTTTGTATGGAAACGGTGGTGCACTCTTAAATATTAAGAAGCGTGATTTGAATACACCAAATATTCTCTCAACTACATTCCTTAGAGATGCATGTCGAAGATTGAACAATTCATCAACTTTTACTGGTTGGCGCCCGGAACCTGAGTATTCTTGGAGATGATAACGAACACCACGGTATGGAGCTAAGAACTGACGTCGGTTTACAAATCCACAATCCACTAAATAAAATTTACCTAATTTTTTATGATTAACTTAATCATTATATGCATAATAACCAAATTCAAAGAGATTGCTACAAATAAATTATGTATATTACCTTGCGGAATGGCGAGTCTGTTCCTCTTTGTTAAAGCATCATTTAGAATATTTGCGTCATGAGAAGACCCTTCCCACCCACTCAACACATATATAAATTCTAAATCAAAATTGCATGCAACTAAAGATAATACTCATTTACGATTACGATAAACACTCACATCCCTGCTCTTTATCATTGCTGGAATATGTGTACCATCCATAGCTCCAATGCAATCCTAAAAGAAGTTCAAAATTGCATGTTGTAATTCTAATCTTGAGTAATATATATGTACGCATATATGAAAAATAAAATAAATCATTGTTACCTTAAGATAAGGATAAAATCGTGTACTTTCTTTTATTTTAGGATGGGTTGTTCTCGAGGGACTGAGCATCATCAGCGGCGATAAGGTATTCAAGGTCCTCAACATTCGATTGAAGTTTGAGCTGATTGTCCAACGAGATCGACGAAACGTATCACGAACGAAGACATACCGAGTATTTTGACCAACAATAAGTAAGAATGTGCCAAGCATTTCTTTAACAGAGATAAAGCGTGTATCTTGTACAAGAGTTCTTTCTCTAATTATATGGATAGTTTTTGAAACACAAACAGATACGTTCGATATTATCTCCGGAAGTCTTCAGGATCATCCATTAGTACTCTATATATATAAGTGTTCCCAAATCTCGTAATTGGTCTATGAGGTATTGGTCTTTCAATTTGAGTTTTGGTTTTTATCGATTTTATTATATGATGCTAAGAAAATAATCAAAATAATGGATAATTCTTCATCTTCTTCATCGCTTTCACTTCCCATTTCATATTTATCATCTCGACTTTCTTCATCATCACTACTTTATTTTTATTGGCATTCTCCACCAGTTTCTTCATTGCTTTATTTTGTCATCCAATCTTCCTCATCTAATATTTCTTCAAGATTTGACTTATCCATGCCTAACAAAATAAAAGAAACAATACAGACTATAAACATTATTATAAGATAACACCAAATAGATATAAATATAAATAATGAAACTAAAAACAAGCAAATAAAGAACATATGACTTAATAATTGATTAAAAATGGAGTGATCAAAACAGAAATATCCAAAGAAAAAAACACAATAAAATGAAGAAAACTCATGCCAACCAATTATTCTGTCAAACGCTTAGATGCTAAACACTCGCAAAAGACATAAATCCTACCCTACATAGATAATAAAATAACATTCACTTGTGCAACTTAGAACGAATCCAGTCATTTCGATCATTTGCAGACAAGTAAATAAACATCATTTTTTTTGCTTTTGGTGTTCAACATCTCTACTGCATGAAAACGTTCATCCGTAGTAAGATCTGGTATTTCCATAATGGCATCATATACACTGTCACTAACACATTGCTTCTTTTTTTGCTCTCTAATTTTATCAATCTTTTCCATTCGCCTATCAACAACCTTTTCTTCTATGATGGAACAGAGTGCATATACATGAGAAGCAATGGAAGTAACCCCAGTAAAAACACTGTTCATAAGTTCATCTTTGATATCAGTTGTTGGTGTAGTAGAGTCAAATTCATTCTGTTTTCTTTTCTTTTGACCTGAGTTTTCAAATTGGTTCACACAGTTTATTTTTGGTAAGATGGGACTGTAAACATCTCCAACCTTAACAAATAGAGATTGGGTCGAAAGGGGAAAGTTAGAAGGATGTTCAAAGCTTCCAAGACCAGAATCTACAAAATCTTTTATGGGTTTGTCTTCATTTTCACAAGTCCTTGCAGTAGTAGCATTTTGGCTCACATCCACAGTAATTTTTCCTGTTGTCGCCTTACCACCGAAAATGATGCATATGTTGTCATAATCATCAAATGCAGTAGTTCTGATCCATTTTTGAGTCTTGCGGGACTATAAAAAATAAAAGAAGATAATCAGTATTTACGACTAATCAATTTTAAATTTAACAATATGCTCAAAATATAACATAAACCATCCACGTACTGTAACAACAAACTAGTCTTCCCATACTTCTTGCGGGGCTTTTAACAACCCATTAGATGGGTTTATCCCAAATCCAGAACCAATCTTAAAAGCTTCATTTACTACATCAAACTTGTTTCTGAACCATTTCATAACACCTTTATAGTTTTTGTGTGTCTTATTGTAGTTACATTTCTGGTTTAGAACTGGTTTTCTTGCTAAATGAACCATTCTTATCCTTCCATCCACGTTTTGTTACATCAATCAAAAGACTCAAAAATATTTCCCTATCTTGGTTTGTCCAAGAAGAGTAAGCAGTCTTTTGTTACCATTAGCATAACCTTGGCTTGAAGGATCCATTCTATTACGATAACTTAAAACATTATCATATAATATACATGTGTATATAACTAATATCAGTGAAGTTCACATATACAAAATCTCTAACAATAACAATAAAAAAAACATTTGATTGAACTGGACAAGGAAAACATATTCAGAACTTATTGGTACTTTGCGAAAGGCCTGTAAAACCGATGTCTTTGTGGAAGGCCTGTAAGAACAAGCAAACTCTTAAATATTTAAGAAACATCAACAGAATTCAAAGACCAAGAGAATGATAATCAACTAATAAGAACATACCTTCAAAATCATAAGAACAATTCAATTGCATGTTTTACTTTGAGATAGTATATGTATATATAGATGAAAGATCATAAGTCTGAAAAGGAAACCAAAAAGCATATTCAAAAAGGAATTGATGATATTTGAATGATGGCTTTTGAATTAAGATTCTGCCATTTTGATTTGAAGACATTTTCTTCTTCATTGTCTTCTTCATTAAGACAAATTTGTCCCAAAAGGGAATAATACACATTGAACATCATTGTCACGATTAATTCTGGTAGAATTGACCTTCATAGAAATATAGAATCACGTTACGCCAGGAGAAATCGTCCTTGTTAACATATTTGAAACGATTATAGCAATCGATGAAAACGCCTAAAAGGCTATAATAAGCCTCTGATGGACATAAAGCCATTAAAGAATTGAATGAAATTGATAAAGAAAAAACTACAGAAACTTGCTAATCGCTTATAATAACGATCTTTTTACTTAAAACTATAATCTAACTATTTACTTATTATATCCAAATCTGCTAAAATATTATGACTAAATCAGATAATTTTCAAATATATTTGAATTAGGAAAATCAAATATTGAAGATTTGGTTTGAGAAGAAGTGTATGGAAGAGAGAAAACGGTTATGCATAGCAGTTTTAGGAGAGAGGCCTCCCCCAACTATTTGAGGCCTATCAAATTATGTGCCCCCAATATGTATACACGGGGGTGTCTAAAATAGGATGAAAGTACTAAATCATCCTCTATTATAACTTAATACTAAAACCTAATATTTAATTTTTATTTTTTATTTTTTGTTTGCATTTCCTTTTGAGACCTACCCTAACTATTTGAGGTATACCAAATTATGTTCCCCCAATATGAATAGATAAGAGCAATTCTAGTGGCATTGGCATATTGCCCAATTTACCAATAAGCTAGGTGGATAGGCAAATTCGATTTTGGACAGTGGAGAATTGGCCAAATGAAGTAAACTGAACCAATCGAGACAACCTAAGCCGCTCAGCTCAGTTTGGTTCGCCAATGGTTAGATCTCAACGGTCGAATCCAACGGCTATAATAATCCATCTCTATAGATACAACCTAAAATCAATCTTCTCTACTCACACCAAAATCAATCTTCTCTACAATCTTCTCTATATATTTTCTCCACAAAAAAATTCTTTTATAATTCATATTTTTTTTTAACATGTCTCAATCTTAAAATATTAGCCGATCAAGATAGAAAACTACCTAGGAATACGTATAGTCAACCTCTACCGACTCAAAAAGATAATTCGGATGAAGAGAACAATCCGAGAGCATTTTCCAGTCGAGAAATAGACACGGCTAAGGTCATGTATCATCAAGAACTGAGCGAGATGCTATGCATTAAAAACCCAGAGGTTTTGGTTTAAAGTTAGAGAAGTTTATGAAAAATTTATTAATGGTTCTGAGATTATTATCAATAGATTTTATGGGAGGACTTTGTACCATGTGAAGGCGAAGAAACGTTCGACCAAATTTCCGTCTATGTTGTTGGAACATTGGTGGTATACTATTGTTTGTGGGTAAAAACGATTTAAGGGTGAAAGGGGAAAATGATGAAGTAGGATGATCCTAATCAGAGTAATTCATCTAAATCCTAAATATTTGTACTGTATAAGTACTTTTAAGATTCAAGATATCAATCTGTACAAAATTAGACTAAATCGAGGAATGATCGTTCCAATCTTGTTTCGGTCACAAAGGAAGGAGAATGGTTGATCTGTATGGAGGGAAACAAAGAAAGGTATTGAGATCAATGAGATTAAATGTCAGTGATGATATGTTTTTGAACTGTTATGAAGATGAAAATCATAAAGTCTGAGTTTTCTGAGGATCTTGTAAGATGATAGCTCTGTGATCATATATCCTTGCTCTCTTCTAAGATGATTGTGTTCTTGTTAGATGACTCTTCTTGTCAATAGGTTGAAGAACCTATTTATAGCAGTGGAAGTTAACACATTTATTTCTTAAGTGGTAATAGTTGCAAAGAAGTGGAAGAGTAAAGACATGGTGATCCTGATGAAAATCAATTTTGTCATGCTAGTGGGACTTTACAGTTGTACGACAACTATTGTATTCATCTCTTCATTTGTCGAACGACTTATTTACTTCTCATCATGGGTGTATTGTTACATCGTACGTGCTCTAAGCCGCCAGACCAGAACCCTAGTGAATATCCCACATGTGACATGACTGATGTCTTAAACATGATTAAGTTTATTTTATATACATGTATTATTTGGTCAGTTGTTGACCTAACTAGATTGTTAGTCTTAACATATTTATGATGTCACGCCCCGGGAAATTCCGCCTTCCTGCGTTGTGCGCTGGGCAGGCTGGAGCTCCTCGACGCGCGGCTATAAAGCGATCGAGCCTCGTGTCTTACCAGGCAAATGCAGGTCGATTTTCCTTCCCAAGCATGATACTCGAAACGTAGTTTTCACACTTCTCCAACTCACCCCTTGTTCTACTAAGGGTGCAAGGCCATAAAGTCAATGGTGATGCCTTTGGCATGCATCACATGCTTACAAGCATTATCAAAGCCAAAGTCATGCCTTGGACTAGCACATATGCAATTTCAATCCTAATTTCCAATTCCTTAAGCTCTGCTTTGACCATGCGCCGGAGCCTCACTGATCTTGCTCTTGCCAAGGGTGCAACATCCATGCACATGACATTCTATTCTGTAAAGGTTGATAGGAAGTATAATCAATCTATCGAATAAAATTACAACTATCTTATCGAGTGTGGTAACAATCATCTCTTAACTTGGCACTGCCTAGCCAGATGATATAAGTTACCAAAATATCGCAATCATCTCCAAATTAGATGATATGAGCGATAAGATGCTGCACCTTAATGCATTGCATTGCGGATGCCTACGTACCCAACCCGTACCTTGAATGGATCAAACATGACCGTAGTTCATCTAAAAAGGGACAAACATCTTAAGCCTATTAAGTCAAAGCCAACATTGATTTCCAAAGGCCAATCGTTTCGATAAGATATGCTTAGGCATATAAAATCTACATCTAAATATTTCCAACTTGATGTAGCAAGGCCAAAGGCCTAGTACGTATAGGCCAATAAACCTTCGCAAAGTATGTACCAACTTATGCATAACTATCAATACTTAGCATGCATAATGCATTCTCGAGTACGCAACATGGATGAATGATGCTTTCATATGATAAATGCTCCATCGATTAAGCTAATGGCAAATCCTCCATCTAGTTAGCGTAGCTTTACAAATCCGCCAACTGGTTATCATAGCTAGGCATCATCGATTTCCAACTAACACCTCCTCCTTATATATGTTTTACTTGTATTTCTACAAAAATATAAAAGAAGGGGAAGAGACATCCATCGACTGCATTTTAGGAAAAAACACCAACTGGTTAGCCAAATCCGTTTTTTGGTTGGCACTTCTAGGAAAATACGCTTTCTGGTTGGCGCCTCTAGGAAAATCTGCTTTCTAGTTTGCGCCTCTAGGCAAATCCGCCAACTGGTTAGCACATCCGCTAACTGGTTAGCCAGCTGCTAGGCTAATCCGTCATTTAGTTAGCACTGATAGGCAAATATGCCAACTGATTAGCACATCCGCTAACTGATTAGCCAACTGTTAGGCTAATCCGCCATCTAGTTAGTGCTGATAGGCAAATACGCCAACTGGTTAGCACATCCGCTAACTGGTTAGTCAGCTGCTAGGCTAATCCGTCATCTAGTTACCGCCAAGGCCAAGTGTGCCAAGGCCGATGCATCCCACCTTGATGCATCCCTGAGTAAGCTTTATAAGCTTAGGATGAAGCTTCATCCCATTCCATGACGCGTCCTTCAGTAAGCGTGATACAAAAAAAAACGAGTGTTATAATCTTACCACCTTCAAAGAATTTTGTTCCCAAAATTCAACTCAAAAACTATTGTGGACAAGCTTCATCCATTTTGGATTTTCTGCACATATGTACCATTCCATGATGTACCGAAATCCTGCAAGGTTCGCAACAATTTTTATAAACACAAATTAGAAACTTCTGAATATGCGTCCCATACTGCATATCCGGGAATCCTAATAGGGTCCGCAATTGTCGTAAACGCCTATTGACACCTTCCGAACATACATCCCATATTGCATGCTCGAGGATCAGAAAAAGTTTTACAACATTACCAAGAAAATCAATCTGCGTTCCTAAACATGTGTCCCATACCACATGCTTAAAATGCAAAAAGGCTTTCTCAACACAGGATCTTAAGTGCACGTCCCATACCATACAATTAAGAGTCCCCAAAGTTCACAAAGGTTGAAAAGGTCATCGAATATAACAAGCAATTTCTAGCGTAGTAATGTGAGGACCAAACTCTAATGCCAGTGAAGTTGGATGCAAGCTATCATCCCAGACGATCTTCCACTCGTGAGTAGGAGCTATCTAGCTTAACAACGCACACCGAGCCAGCGATGGGTGAGGGATTATCATTTCCAGTGCCAATGGTAGTGTGATACCATCCACCGTTCCAAAGGGATTTTCTGGCAAACTCACAGAACTAGGTCAAGCTCATCCAAATATTAGCGGAGTAACTAGCAAGTTACAATTTCTTTTTGCATAGGCACTTGGCCTGATTATCCATTCTCTTTTCGCGCAACAGTTGGCCTACTCTTCCAACTTTTTCTATTTCCTTTGAAGGAAAACTTTATAGTCACATTACCGTACACCGACTGACGAGTCCAAAACACACATTCCCTAGTATTTTCCCGGAACTTGCTATGATACCATTTATCACGCCCTGGGAAAGTACACCTTCCTGCGCTGTGCGCTAGGCAGGATGGAGCTTCCCGACGTGCGGTTCTAAAGCGATCGAACCTCGTGGCTTACCAGGAAAATACAGGTCGATTTGCCTTCCCAAACATGCTTTGCAAGCATGATACTCGAAACGTAGTTTCCACACTGCTCCAACTCACCCCTTGTGCTACTAAGGGTGCAAGGCCATAAAATCCAATGGTGATGCCTTTGGCATGCATCACATGCTTACGAGCATTATCGAAGCCAAAGTCATGCCTTGGACTAGCACATAGGCCATTTCAAGCCTAATTTCCAATTCCTTAAACTCTGCTTTGACCATGCGTCGGAGCCTCACTGATCTTGCACTTGCCAAGGGTGCAACATCCATGCACATGACATTCTATTCCGTAAAGGTTGATAGGAAGTATGAACAATCCATCGAATAGAATTGCAACTACCTCATCGAGTGTGGCAACAATCGTCTCTTAACTTGGCACTGCCGATCCAGATGATATAAGTTACCAAACTGTTGCAATCATCTCCAAATTAGATGATATGAACGACAAGATGTTGCACCTCAATGCAATGCATTGCGGCTGCCTACGTACCCAACCCGTACCTTGAAAGGATCAAGCATGACTGTAGTTCATCTAAAAAGGGACAAGCATCTTAAGCCTATTAAGGCAAAGCCAACATCGATTTCAAAGGCCAATCGTTTCGATAAGATATGCTTAGGCAAATAAAATCTGCGTTAAAATTTCCAACTTGATGTAGAAAGGCCAAAGGCCTAGCAAATCCTAGTCCGTATAGGCCAAGGAACTTTCACAAAGTATACACCAACTTATGCATAACTATCAATACTTAGCATGCATAATGCATTCTCGAGTACGCAACATGGATGAATGATGCTTTCGCATAATTCATGCTCCATCGGTTAAGCTACAAGCAAATCCTCCATCTAGTTAGCATAGCTAGGAAAATCCACCAACTGGTTAGCATACCTAGGAAAATTCACCATCTAGTTATCATAGCTAGGCAAATCCGCCAGCTGGTTAGTATAGATAGGCAAATACGCCATCTAGTTAGCATATCTAGGTAAATCCGCCATCTAATTAGCATAGATAGACATCATCGATTTCCAACCAACACCTTCTCCCTATAGATGTTTTACTTGTATTTCTACAAAAATATAAAAGAAGGGGAAGAGACATCCATCGAATGCATTTTAGGCAAAAACGCGAACTGGTTGGCCAAATCCGCTTTATGGTAAGCGCCTCTAGGCAAATCCGCTTTCTGGTTGACGCCTATACGCAAATCCGCCAATTGGTTAGCACATCTGCTAACTTGTTAGCCAGCTGCTAGGCTAATCCGTCATCTAGTTAGCGCTGATAGGCAAATACGCCAACTGATTAGCACATACGCTAACTGGTTAGCCAGATGCTAGGCTAATCCGCCATCTAGTTAGCGTTGATAGGAAAATACGCCAACTGGTTAGCACATCCGCTAACTGGTTAACCAGTTGATAGGTTAATCCGCCATCTAGTTAGCACCAAGGCCAATTGTGCCAAGGCCGATGTATCCCACCCTGAAGCATCCCTCAATAAGCTTTACAAGCTTAGGATGAAGCTTCATCCCATGCATGACGCGTCATACAAAAAAAATACGGGTGCTACAAATGAGCTCTAGCATGTTGACTCAAAACATATTGACTCACAACATATTGTGTATGTTAATATAAACAGTGATGTTAAATATGTCATAGACGTAAAGAGTCTGATTGATATTAACATTAGTAATTGTAGTATATCATCGTGTCATCTGAGGTAGCAATGATATTCAGAAGATCTTTAATAAGCATAAATCTAATGAGAATGTTGGATCAACCAAAGAATAATATATATGCTATTGTGTATATATATATTAAAAATATTTTATATGTATTTGTATAAGCGTCAAGTCAAATGGGCATCAAGTGTATGAGCATCAACTTGTGTTAGCAGTCATATAATACTTGGTTTCGTCATACTGTAAAGCGACTTAAGTAGCGAAGTAACTAGAATATTATCCTTGACAAAAGAACCAATTAAAATATTAATGGTCGGATTATTTTAATTATTGGTAGCAGGACCAGTTTACCACCGAGGGGTTAAGTCGTAGACTTGCAAGATAGCTCAAAAGCTCGAGGGAATGATTGGATAATTTATTTATCTTAATTCTATCTGGTTGAGACCACAAGAAAAAATGACATTGCCATAAATTTACAAGATTACATTTCCATTTTTTCATCAAAAGAGGACTTCCCTTTGAAGCCAGAATAGATTTTCCTTGATATCTGACTATCAAGTAATAAGACCCTAATTATGATAGAAGAGGGAAGTGATAGATGAAGGCGGTGATAGAAGGAGGTTGTGATAGAATAAGATCGACATGCCGACCAGGTGGTAGATGGACGATCAGGTGGGTAAAACACGGGTCTGTGGTCGTGGGACCATTCCTTATTGTTTTGTACGAAATATGGTCTCTATGATATTGTTTGAAAATAATATCTAAGAGAGGATTTTAATGTAATACCAAATTGGTGTGAAGACCAGAATTTATGAAATATTAAAATAATAATATTTTAATATTTTAATATATTAATATTAATATGGAAGCAAAATCATTCTATATAACCCTTGGTTTTCAAGCTAGAGGGGACTAGGATTTTGATAGAAAGAGTAAAGAATTTGATATCAAGTGGAAACCCTAAGTAAAGGCTGCAATGATATAAGTAAATACATAAGAAAGTAGAGAAGTGGGACCGGCCATGAGATAGCCGGCTAGCCGGCTGGTCGGCGCCGGCCCCATGACTCCCTTCTTTCTTTTTTATTATATGTACCTCTTTCCTCTATAGTTCTTTAGTCTTATTTGCTCTAAGCCTTATAAATTTAAAGCCTTATATCGTTAAAGCCTTATATCGTTAAAGCCTTAAGACATTCATATTCAATGAACGAAATCTTTTGTTGATTTTCGTCGTTAGGAAATTTCAGACACAGTGCTCTTAGTAAAAACGTTATAGATTCTTCATACGATGTTTATTTTCGATATGGTTAACCCCAATTCAAAATTGAAAATCATCAGCTTTCACTTTACGTGGAAGGATTTAGGTTTGGAGTTCGTTTTGGTAGTCAAACAGAGCAAACAGTTACCTTCCAGAAATTTTTAGACAAAATTCTAAAAGTTTTCAGCGTGTATTTCTCTAGGGTTTAGACCATATCTCTTATACCGTTGCTCGGAATGAGACGCCCTTTTAGTATGTCGTGGTAGACATATAGGGGAACGTTTGTTGTTTAGAACATTTTGCCCAGTTCTTTACTCATTGGAACGTTTTCCCATGATGATCTTGATGATACGTCAGAAACTAAGTGTTGACCAATAGTAGGGTTTCGTTGTATTTCTACCAATATTGGGATTTTAGTGCGACCAATATTGGAAATGTGTAATTCAAGCTCGAGCAACATTAGGGATTGGTCAATTGGAGCTTTCACTTTGCATTTGGCGTGACAACGACTTGGTGCTTATACAAAGTTGTGATGCTTCGACCTAGTGCATCCGTGTGCAACTTTTCATGCAATGTGATAAATCATTATTAACCAATTAAAGTTGAAGTATTGATATAGAGAATTCTAGAATCCAGCCGGGAAATATAGCACTAAAGAAGACTCGAGTTGATCTAGTGTGCAATGCCTCTAGGAGCTTGAGATTTAATGTATAAGATTTATAGAATATTTGGGAGTATTGTAACAAGACTAGTGATATTTTGAGGACAATGTTGCTCTATACTAGTGTTCAATACATCTAGGAGCTATCCAATTATTATAACGGAGTAAATACCGAGTCGTACAATCATAATATTGTGTATACGTAAAATATTAAAAGTTCATCCTGATGAGGCTCTAATATGTATATGTATATTTTTAGTGGCAAATAATTGTGTCACGAAAATCAATTTTTTTGTTATGAAAAGAATTCAACGGCACGAAAAATTTCATCGTCTGTACTGAGTCGTAGAAAGTATTTTATGAAGACCTTAATAAATTGTCACCGAATCTTTTAATTAGCAAGTCTATTTTCCACCAAAACTAATTTTTTCACAAGCAAATAAAATTTATATTGTTCACTAATTTTGTGATTAAAATTTTTATCCCTCTAGATATTTTTAATGAGGATTATCACTTAAAATGATTTTAACAACAAAAATTGTTTGCCTCCGAATATATTTATAGTGAGGAGACAAATTCATCATATAAAACAGTTTTAGCAACGAAATTTGTTCGCCCCAGAATATATTTATAGTGAAGAAACAAGTTCGTCACATAAAATAGTTTTAGTAACAAAATTTGTTCGTCTCGAAATATATTTATAATGAAGAACCAAATTCGTCACATAAATAGTTTTAACAGCGAAATTTCTTCGCCTCAAAAAAATTATAGTTTCGAAGCGAAATAATTTTCTTCTCTGAAGAAAATATCGGTAACAAAATTAAGGTGTCTCTAATAACTAGATAATGGCCACTCATTCTCAAGACATCTATTGCATCTAAAATAAATTCAAATGAATAAATCAGGTTAGAAACAAAAAAAATGAATTAGCCATTAAAATAAATATCAATACATTGCATCTAAAATCCAAACTAACTTAACAACATTTGATAAATAAATACTTACATGTCTAAAACATCTAATACTATAACGACCATGTCTAAAACATTTTACACTTATTTTAGTAGTAATCTTACTTTCATCAGTGATCATAATGTTTGGGAGCCAGGATCTACACCTGAGTTTTAACACATAACAGTTTGTTGTTGTGTTTTATGTGAAACGTTTGTTGTCCTCATTCAACTGATCTATTACAAGACCCCCTGCCAAGCCCGTTCATTGTCCTCCTTCAACTGATCTATCACAAGTCCCCCTGTCAAGCCCCTGGTTGTTCCATGTTGTTGACGTTGTACCTATGAAGTTAATATGAATTAGTTTTGCTAACCAAGTACAGTAGTAAAATGATTTATAAGGAAGGTTTAGAGTAAATTAAAAGAAAAAAAATGGGTGTTGGAGACTACTAGTTATACTTGAGTGAATGAAGAATCCTTTACTACACAGCTTTGAGGTACAATGCAAGAAACACAGACATAAGAAAAGTGAGAATTACCAATAAAAGACGATGTTGCCGGAGCCAAAGGACGTCGTTCAACTTGTTAGCCATTTCTTACCTAAATAGAAACAAAGATACAAAAGCTTGAGTCAAGGTAGATCTAACGAACTACAAGTACAATGCAAACAGAAAGACATCCATAAACGCCTGTCTTTAGTTTGAATTCATAGCTTAATAAGTTGTAGAGATGCAACAACAGTAACTACCAAAACAAAAGCATGCAATCCAAAACTAAAGCATTGGATACCTTTTAACAATGCAACACATCTGCAGGAACATAGACATCTTTCTTGACTTTGTATTAATGTCTTAATAAGCAGTAGATATACAACACCACTAGTTAGCTGTGGAGATACAATGCCAGCAACTACCAAAAAAAACATGGTTTCTATCTTGACTTTGAATTCATAGCTTATGCCAGTAAGCATTCCAAAACAAAAACACAATTTCGTACAATATAAATAATAATAAAAGGCAACAAGGCTGGTTTAAGACAAAAAGGTAACTAAATCTAAACCAAAAGGTAAGTGCATGATACAGAATAAGAGTGATGATACGTACACACTGATAGGGTGATGCATATTTTCACCAAATAAAAATATTTCTCCTTTATGTAACAAAATAAAAAGGGGTAGAATAAGGCTGAAATGGACATTCCAAAGGTTTCTGTAACTAAGTGAACAAAAATAAACAATAAGGGTTCTGAATCCATGATTAAGTCGATGAAAATAAACAGTTAATGGGAAATTTAGAGAAAAAATACCTTCGATCAGTGTTAAATTACACGAAGTCTCCGAGGAAAAGTTGATGATTTTCGGGCTTTATTTATAGGTGAGAAGAGGATGATCGAGTGCCGCCCATGAAAATGTACCCTAAGTCGAATTGGTTTCGTACATTCACAAAAATCTGGTGTGTCTCTATTCATCCAAATCTTCTTTCAATGAATTGGATTTGAATCACTATATAAAAAGGGGTAGAACAAACCTGAGGTTAGAGTTCTGAAAACCCCTGTAATTAGAGCAAAAAATAAGAAAAACTAGGGTTCGAATCTATGATAAAAATAGGTGAAATTTAAAAGGCTAATGTGAACCCCAGAGAAAATACACCTTATACCAATGGTATGTATAAGAACTTCTGAGAAAAACTTGATCATTTGAGAGATTTATTTATAGATGAGGATATAAAAAATCAAGAGGGAGAAATCCCGCCCAAGATTATTTTCCTTCTGATTTACATGCCGCCAAAAAAATTGAAATCATCCAAAATCGAATTGGTTTCTTAGAAATTGAGATATCAGAATTTCTCGCAACAGATTTAGGGCTTTTACTTCATCCATATCTTCTTTCCAAATAATTGAATATTCTTCTTTCCATAAATCCAGAATTCTCATCCAAGATAATTCCTAACGAGGTAAATCTTATAACTCTTCAATTTGATTACCTGTCTAGATCAATTTAGGATTTACTGAGAACTGTTTGATGATCTTCTCATGAATCTTCTGCAACCATTAATCCCACGAGAAATACGCTTGAATTTTCGACCAAAAGAAACCCTGATTTCTCTGTAGTTTAGGGATTTCGGAGTACAAAGAAGAAAATTTTTGATAAAAAAAAAGGAAATTTGGGTAATTATACGAGACATTAAGTGAGGTGGTATTATGGTGTAGCAATTGTAATATAATAAGTTACTCTTTCGTTATAACTCGTTCAAAAAATCTGATGGACACATGTAAAGGATCCTTAAACTATAAAAGACCCATCAATGTGTGCTTGTAGCAAAACCACATCCTAATTAAGGTACTATCAAATACTTCATCATTCACCAAATTAAAATACAACACAACCCTTTAGCAAATAGCAACTTGCCAACAAAAAAGAATCAGGTTCATCTATGTCGAGCAAAATAATTTTGTTTTTGGTATGTCGTTTGCACATAAACTTCCAAATCCGCTCCATACTGATGCTAAAATTTGTGTCGGGTACGTTTTTAGGTAAAGAATAGATATTTTAATTTTGGAAAAGTTCTTCTTGAGACTGCTCCCAGGAACGCTCCCAAAGAGGTACCTAAATTTGTCCCCAAGCTAATCTTAAGAATCATGAGTGCAACTGTATCAACGTTCTCTCTAGTGACAACAATGAGATTGTGAAAGGATTTTAAGGTCTCAGAGCAAATTTTAGCTAGGTTCATATAATTTTTTTGAATATAAATATAGAAGTACGGTAAACAGCATAAAAAAGCCTTTAATTGGGTTTGCCGTAGCAAATGTCTTTATTTTAATTTCTCGACTGCCTAACAGAACTAGAAATCTACTTCTTTGATCGTGTAGAATCCTAGTCAATCCCATTCTCTTCTAAAAACCAAATGAAACCATAACCGTCTTGAGCTTTGGAGCACATCGGAGTTTTTATTATTTTCCCTCTTTGCTCTAGGTTTTTACTTGTTATTTAGTTAAGATGGCTGCTTCAGGGATCCCAGTGGACAATAAAGAAATTGAACAAGTCGGGAATCCGTGTCTTCGATTGAGAGAGATCGAAGAACCCAAATTGGACAAATTAGAGTGGAATGAGTGGAATGTAATAGTGAGAATTGAGAAATTTATGGTAAACTTGTAGGGCTATTTAAAGAAGTTACATCAGATTTGAACAAGTTCCGGTAAAATAGAAAAATAGAAATTAAATCCTTTTAATATGAGGTGATTGCATTAAATCAAATGATTATTATCAAAATTGGATACTTCAGTTTTTTTAAATTGAAAGCAATTTAGAAATTTGTTATAAAAATTCGATCGAAATTAAACGAATTCGAGTAAATTAAGTTAAAAATAAAAATAAAAATCCAAACCCTTCAAATTGAGGTGGTTGCATCATATTGAAAGATTAAAACCAACATTTCATGCTTTAGCAATTGTATAAAATTGAAAGCAGTTTAAAATTTGGTGATGAAAATTCAATTGAATTTGAACACATTCGAATAAAATTGAAGAAATTGAGCTAAAGTGAAGAAATTAGAAATTCAATCCTTTATTGTATCAAATTGAATGATTATAATCAAAATGATACTTCAACTGTAATAAATTGAAAATTTGTGATGCTAATTCAATCATATTTGAACAAATTCAGTTAAAATTGAAGAATTGAGTTAAATTAATTTTTTTTTTTGGAAATTCAATCCTCTAAAATTGAGGCGATTGCATCAAATTCAATGATTATAATCAAAATTGAATGCTTCAATCGTATCAAATTGAAAATATTTGATGGAAATTTTATTGAATTTGAACGAATTAGAGTAATGTTGAAGAAATTGGGTAAAAATGAAGAAATTGGAAATTTTGAGTTGAGGTGATTGCATTAAAATTTGATACTTCAATTACAGTAAGTCGAATAAATTTGGAATTGAGTGATGGAAATTCGATTGAATTTTAAAGAATCCTAGTAAAATTGAACCAAAAAAAATTAGAAGAAAAAAAAGTTTAATCCTTCTGATTTGAGATAATTGCATCAAATTGAATGATTATACAGTAATCAAATTTAATACAATAAAATTTGATACTTCAATTACAATAAATTGAAAGAATCCGAGTAAAATTGCATTAAAATTTGATACTTCAATTACAATAAATTGAAAGCAATTTGGAAACGTGTGATGAGAATTCGATCGAATTTGAAAGAATCCGGATAAAATTAAAAAATGATTGAAATTAAAAAAAAAAAATCAATCCTTTTGATTTGAGATGATTGCCTCAGATTGATTCTAATATAAAATAATGCTCAAATTGTAATAAATTGAAAGGAAATTGAAAATTTGTGATGACAATATCGAATTTGAACGAATTTGAATAAAATTGAAGAAATTGAGTTAAATTAAAGTAATTGGAAACTGAATTATATATAATTGAGGTGATTGCATCAAATTGAATTATTATAATCAAAATTTGATACTTCAATCGAAATCAATTGAAAGCAAATTGAAAATTTGTAATAAAAATTTGAGTAAAACTGAAGACCTTGGGAATTCAATTATTCCTTAAGAATTGAGGTGATTGCATCAAATTGAATGACTCCAATCAAAATATGTAATAAATTAATTAAAAGCAACTTTGAAATTTGTGATTCAAATCCCATCAAATTTGAATGAACTCTAGTAAAATTGATTCAAATCAAATAAAAATAGGAAAAATTAAAAATTTAATCCACTAAAATAGTGGTGATTGCGTCAAATTGAATGATCATTATATTTATCACAAGATTACTTTGACAATATGATAATTCATAACCCGTTGTTAAATGTTTTGTACTACATGATAAAATTAAAATATATTATTATCAAAAATTTATTCTTTTTCAACTATATCTTATATAATTTGTCACCTTAAATAATTTATTGTGACCATACTCCAATAGTTTTAAAAATATGGTTTACGGTGAAATTATTATGTCGTTAAAAAAGACTAAAACAATAAAACTTAAATTGCTGCGGATGTTCTTTTCTGTAAGGATCAGAAATTGTCGCTATATAAATATTTAGAACAAAAATTTACGTTGGTCACTAAAAAAAGCGACAACCATTTATTTTTATTGTTATAAAATTAATTTGTGACGATATAATTCTGTCAATAATTTATTTATTTTTAGTAACAAAAGCTATGCATTGACACGAAAAAGATTCAATGTCAATATTTTAACATCCTCATAAGAAAAACAAATTGTGACCAAAAAAATATTATCACATAAAATTTATTAGTGACTAAACATTATTTCGTCTCTAAATTTAGTCACTAAAAATTCGACTTACTTTTAGTGACAAATTTAATGACGAAATCCGTGTTTTGTCGTAAAAAACCTAGTCATAGTGACAATTATTTTTTTGGTCATGATAAGTAAGTTTTTACAACGAAATCTTCTTTGTAGCCAAAAAAATTGTCACTAAAGCCATATTTTCTTGTAGCCTATAACGAAAGCTTTATATTTTAATTCTCTTATGGAATGTAATATATATTCTATGCTTCAGATGCCGGATCAGTAACATAAAAAAATTTATGCTTCTACTATTGGGTAGAGGCAATTTTGCTATTGTACCCTTTATTTTGAGACCCGGGTCAAAAATATAATCTTTTACCATTTTAGCCCTGACAAAAAACCCACCATCTACATTAAGTCCCCTGCTTAGTGCAGAACGCTAATGTTGCGTGGTAAACACTAAATGATGACAATCTAATAATAGAAGGATAACTGCTTAGTTTGCCTTTCATATAGTGACAGTCTAATAGCACTAGACGGATGTCTTATTAGAGCAAGTTTTTCTTTTTCTACTATTGTACTCTAAGGTACTTGGAGCATTCTTCTTCTACCATAACAACAACGGGAAGGTCTTTGGAATATTAGTTGGTTGTGGAGAGTGTTGAGGCAATACTGTCGTTAGAGCACTAAGATGGGTGTTGAGGAAATACTTTCGCTAGAACACTAAGATGAGTGTTGAGGTAGTGATGCCATCAGAACAATGAGGTGAGTGCTGAGGCAGTGGTGCCACAGAAAGCTAAGATGAGTGTTGAGGCAATGATGCCGTCAGAAAACTAAGATGAGTGTTGAGGCGGTGGTGCCAAAAAACACTAAGAATATTAGAATCTGAGCATTAATATATATATATAGAACAAGTTCAAGGGATTCAGCCGTGGAAGTTTTGCAACTTGAGATAAGTTCAATATTGCTCAATGGGAGATTTAAGGAATATAGAACAATAGTAGGTCCATGTAACTCCACTGAGAGTGATCATGGATGAGTTCAGTATTACATTATTGACAAATAGACTTCTAAGTAATGAAGATCCATATGGATACTGTGAATACAATAATGAATCAACATTACTTAATATGAGTCTTAATATTGATGTGTATACAAGTTCAATGGATTCAGCTGCGGAATTATTACACTAGAACAAGTTCGATCTGCTCTATTCTAGTAGGCAATCTATATAAGAGCTAGGTTCAAGTTGCTCTATACTAGTAGACAATCTATTTAGGAACTTTGTTATTCAAAAACAAAGTCAAGGAAGAGAATGACACGAGAGTATGTTCTGAATATGTATTTTAGTTGGAGAATATCTAGGAGGAGTCACATCAAGTACCTATGTCATTCTGAGGATTAAGTCGCTTTATACTAATGGGAATCTAACTAGGAGTTGGGTATCCATTCAGAAACAACAATAACTTCTGGATGTATATTATGTATAGTCAGAGAACATCTAGTGGGGAACTGCAACCATCACCAGTGGCATTCTGAGGACAATATTGTTCTATACTAGTGGTCAATCTATCTAGGAGCTGTCCAATCAATATAAATTCAATACATGTATTATATATATATATATATATATATATATATATATATATATATATATAGAGAGAGAGATAAGGATGGACACTTATCATGGCTTAGTACATTTCTAAGATTCTTTGCAGAATGAATGTATTCTTTTAAGATTTTAGATGAAAATAAATAATAAGGCTTAGTTGTTAGATATTACCAGAGGCTCCGTAGTCAACTTGAGTTGATACTGATTTCGAGTGATCGTCCTAGGGGCAATGACCGATGAAGTAGAAATAACAAGGTTGAAAGAGCATGAGCTAGTAAGGTTCTGACTAGGTAGGGATACTGATAAGCACTTAATTCATACATTTTTACCACTTAATCTATGTTTGCTAGCATTTCAACTTACGCTAATAATGTATTATTATTGCTTTTATAGATGGAATGCGTAAAACCCGAAGCTGCGATTAAATATAGCTAAATAGACTAATTTTCTTTAACTCATGGAGTTGGCTAACTTTGTTACTCTACTGCTCGAGCCATACCATTGTAGAACAAAGTGGATCAAAGGTACAAGTGATTGGTGACAATAGTAAAAGCAGAAAGGTGGGCATGAATCCGCCTACAGGGAGACAAGGTTCTGTTCGACTGTTGGGCATCAGACCGACCAGGGGCTTTGCTCGGCGTAGTGGTGCGTTAAGAGATGGTGTCAGGCGTCAACAACAGAAAATTAAGTCTAGGTACAGGGGTCAGGTGGCCGTGAATAGAGTTGAGAGTAGCTGCTAATATTGAGACAGTGACCTAAGAGGAGTTGTAGAGACAAACATTAGATGCTTCAGAAAATAAAGGAGGCTGACAGTGAGAAGGTGAACTGGTGAAGGCGTTTTCCTTTGGAGTTGGTTATAGGAAGTACAAGGACAAGCACGTGAAGAAGAAATGATGGAGAGAAAAAGTGGCTGTTGGCATTTGATGGCTTTGATTAGTTCGGTGATAGGCTGTAGCCTAGCCTAGACTAGCTGCCTAAGGACTGTACATAAGTGGATAGCCTTTGTTTCCTTCCGTGAAAAGGCTATGATGAGTGGGCGTCAGAATGGAAAAGAAAGGACTAAAAGAAAGACACAAAAGAAGAGTAATGGGTATATCACGTGGGCAGGTTTAGCTTTTATGAGGGATGTACGGTAGTGTGAGACAACATTGGTTTGTGTGGTGGAAATAGTGAAAAGTACAACACGTGAAGAGAAGCTATACCTAGGTATAAAAAGAAAATAAAACGCTGATGTAAGGAGGTCTTTTTTTTTCGGCAGTTCTGTTTTCAGAACGAGGTTTTTAGTTCTGTGTTGGAGGATTGGAGCGACGGCGGAGGGAGACTGAAACTGAAGAAGAGAAAAACTGAGAAGATTGTTTGCCGGGTGACAACGGTGACGGTTTAATTTCTTATTCTTTTCTTAATTATTTTTATGGGTTTTAAGAAACCCATCTCCATGTTCTAATTAATTTGTAACTAGGGTTTTATGTTGAAACCATTTTTAGTACTAGACCAACTAAATTGAATTATTTGGTAATAGACTATTATGATTTGAATAGATTAATTCCATGATTTTGTTTATTGATATAAATCTAAATTAGTTGTTGCTTCACCGGTTCTGTACAATACAGTAACCTATGCGCAGAATTAATAGGATAAAAAATATGTTTGCCTACTTATTTGATATTCCATGCTTTGGTTAAATCCTTAGATGAGGTATGCTTAGAAGAGTCATATATTATTTTTGAACCTATAATTAGTTTCTTATTATTTTCTCGCTAACGCAATTAGATGGTGTATGCTTGAGACTGGGGCTTTTGATGCGCCATGCTTAGAGCGTCCCAGTGATATTTGCGATTCTAATACGTATAATAGGTGATGTCAATAGAACGAACAATAAATGAATATTCATGAGTTATGTTTCACTTCAGTAATTAAATAGAAATTGTGGTGAATACTGAAAACCCTGGTTAATGTTTCTTCCTTTCGATTTAGTTTATTAGTTTAGTTTGTTTTATTATTTTATTCATTAATCTAAAAATCCCAAAATATTATTTCTGATTAGTTAATTGAGATATTGATTGCAGTATTTCCCCGCTCCCTGTGGGTTCGTCCCGTACTTTCCGTTGTCTACTAGTTAGACGCCGTGCGATTACGGTCATTTTAAATAGGGTAATCTGAAAGTCCATCAATTTTTGGCGCCGCTGCCGGTGAACGGTTGTGGAATATTGTAATTATTATTTTTAATTTTCTAATCGTAGTTTAGGTTTTATTTTTATTTATTTTTATTTTATTCTTAGGATTTTAGTTCCTTTTGACTAGTTTTGTGTCTTAGAATTTTATTTCAGGTACATTTGGGGTTGCTCCTGGTCGTCTAGCTCAATAAAATTCGTCTGTTGCAAAATACTTACGAGTTTCTTGCTTGTAAGTTATATATTGAACGATCTGAACAGGTTGGACGCTCATTACCCTAAATTGTGAATGTTGATACGAGGTACTAGTACTGCTTTTCGAAGTGGGAAAATACTTAGTTGAGTTCTTTGAACTCTTCCGTTCCAATTATAAGGGTAGGAGCAATTATTTATTTTTATTTTATTTTCTTTTGTACATATGAAGTCTGTTTGCATGATTGATTCTAGCACCGAAAGTATTAGTGATCTGTTAGAGGCCTGCTTGGCCCATTTTGGAGCCTACTACGACGAGGATACTCATTTAGAAGAAGTTAATGCGTTGTTAGATTCTATACCCGTTTTGGATTATGGAAAATGGCAACGTAAACTTGGTAATGATGTATGTGTTAATTCCGATGAAACTTTATTTGAGTTTAACGACTTAGAGTTTGTTTCTAAACCCCTAGACTTCCAAAAGTTACCTAATTTAGGGTTAGAATTGTGTGCTTCTCAAGTTTTGTTGGATCACTTTGCATCCAAATACCCAGATGACTTGCCTATTCCTGACAATGTACATGAACCAATCAATACTTCCACAACATTATCCCCATATTTTGTTCTTTACGCACTTCCTAGTGTAGTAAAAACTTGGTTTGGGGGTAATCCCTTATTTTTGATAGTTTCAGTGTCGCCGTGTTGCCATAATAAAAGTGTGAAACTATCATTTGTATATATTGTATTTTGGGTTGATCCCCAAATTTTCAGGTTACTAGTGTATGGGATTCTTTCTGTACATATTCAGTAGGTAGATTTTTATTTTCTTGTTTTTATTTTCTTTTTAGATTTTTTCTTTTTCTTTTATTTTATTTTCAGTGTTCTTTGTTATTACTATCGTTTGGTGTGTGACAGAGAACACTGCTTTTCTTGCGTCAATCAGGTGA
Source organism: Papaver californicum (assembly GCA_023531435.1). Taxonomy (NCBI): domain Eukaryota; kingdom Viridiplantae; phylum Streptophyta; class Magnoliopsida; order Ranunculales; family Papaveraceae; genus Papaver; species Papaver californicum. The sequence continues at coordinate 9,770,586 of JAJJMC010002939.1, forward strand.
GACGTTCCAATCCCTTCTCTTTGATTTATATTTGTTTCTCTTAATTATATTTATTGCATACCATTCTAGGTTGCACAGTTTTAAACATTGAGGACAATGTTAAATTTAGGTTTGTGGTAGAGTTTCAGAAAATTGATGCTAATAAAGAAACTCCGGAATTTAGAAACATGTGAATGATTCAGGATGACACTAACCATTCTAGGTAGATGAAAACATAGCTCTTATCTATAGAATTGGTGTGCCCAGTTAAATGGTCTATTCATATCTGAATGCACTCAGGTGTTAGAAATAACTTGATAATCATTGAACAAGCATATCTCGGAATCATCATAATCATATCACTTTCTATTTTTATTTGTAATTTTATGTTTCTCTAAGTGATTTGGTGGAGCCCATTATCAAATTGTTATCGCCGCTAGGATGAAATAGAGTGTTTAGATCAAGCCCATTTTTAATTCTTATTCAAAAAAAATAAAAATAAATAAATAAATAAAAATTGACACTTTGATAGCAATATGTGTGTGTTTTCCCTGTCTCCGTCGCCTAAGCAAGCGTGGAATGCAGGATCCATGGGAACTATCATGTAATCTGCTGAAAAGGAGCATGCACTTAGATTCAAAAGATCTAATCATGTAGTCATAAAAATATATATATAAATAAAAAAAAAAAAATAGGATTCATCCTGGCACTGACCTTCAGACAGATATGGGATACACCGTTCACCTTAGTCAACATATGCATCATTCATCATTTCTGTATTCATCTTCTAATCTATCCCTGTGTTTGAATTTGATTGATTTCGAGCAATGTGAATTGTTATCCAGTTTCAGATGTTCAATGATTATTTGAGTAGAGTTTTGCATTCTTATATGAATTTTAGTACGCTGAGTACAAACTCATGTAGAACAATTGGATTCATACAGGGTAATGATTCTTATAGTCGAAGAATTTAGTATGCCAACTAAATAGCTTGTTTAGTGTCTATCCTAGATCGTTCACAGGTAGCTAGAATTTGGAGTAAAAGGTTTTGTAGGTATATCTCTTGTAAACCCTCACGAGACAAAACTCGTCCGCTAAGGCCACTTAGGGGTTTAAAGGCTTATTACATATGCTAAATGTAGTCGCGATTCTTTCGAAAGTGAGTTAGGATTTTATTTTATTTTTAGATTAGTTTTACTCGAGGACTAGCAAAATATAGGTTTGGGGGTGTTTGATAAGCACTTAATTCATACATTTTTACCACTTAATCTATGTTTGCTAGCACTTCAACTTACGCTAATAATGTATTTTTATTGCTTTTATAGATGGAATGCGTAAAACCCGAAGCTGTGATTAGATACAACTAAACAGATTAATTTGCTTTAACTCATGGAGTTGGCTAACTTTGTTACTCTACTGCTCGAGCCAGACCATTGTAGAACAAAGTGGATCAAAGGTACAAGTGATTGGTGACAAAAGTAAAAGCAGAAAGGTGGGCATGAATCCGCTTACATGGAGACAAGGTTCTGTTCGACTGTTGGGCGTCAGACCGACCAGGGGCTATGCTCAGCGTAGTGGTACGTTAAGAGATGGTGTCAGGCGTCAACAACAGAAAATGAAGTCTAGGTACAGGAGTCAGGTGGCAGTGAATAAAGTTGAGAGTAGCTGCTAGTATTGAGACAGTGACCTAAGAGGAGTTGTAGAGACAAACATTAGCTGCTTCAGGAAATAAAGGAGGCTGACAGTGAGAAGGTGAACTGGTGAAGGCGTTTTCCTTTGGAGTTGGTTATAGGAAGTAAAAGGACAAGCACGTGAAGAAGAAATGATGGAGACAAGAAGTGGCTGTTGGCATTTGATGGCTTTGATTGGTTCGGTGATAGGCTGTAGCCTAGCCTAGACTAGCTGCCTAAGGACTGTACGTAAGTGGATAGCCTTTGTTTCCTTCCGTGAAAAGGCTATGATGAGTTGGCGTCAGAATGGAAAAGAAAGGACTAAAAGAAAGACACAAAAGAAGAGTAATGGGTATATCACGTGGGCAGGTTTAACTTTTATGAGGGAGGTACGGTAGTATGAGACAACATTGGTTTGTGTGGTGGAAATAGTGAAAACTACAACACGTGAAGAGAAGCTATACCTAGGTATAAAAAGAAAAGAAAAGGATGTTGTAAGGAGGACTTCTTTTTTCGGCACTTCTGTTTTCAAAACGAGGTTTTTAGTTCTGTGTTGGAGGATTGGAGCGATGGGGGAGGGAGACTGAAACTGAAGAAGAGAAAAAAGGAGAAGATTGTTTGCCGGGTGACGACGGTGACGGTTTAATTTCTTATTCTTTTCTTAATTATTTTTCTGGGTTTTGAGAAACCCATCTCCATGTTTTAATTAATTTGTAACTAGGGTTTTTATGTTGAAACCATTTTTAGTACTAGACCAACTAAATTGAATTATTTGGTAATAGACTATTATGATTTGAATAGATTAATTCCATGATTTTGTTTATTGATATAAATATAAATTAGTTGTTACTTCACCGGTTCTGTACAATACAGTAACCTATGCGCATAATTAATATGATAGAAAATATGTTTGCCTACTTATTTGATATTCCATGCTTTGGTTAAATCCTTAGATGAGGATGCTTAGAAGAGTCATATATTATTTGTGAACCTATAATTAGTTTCTTATTATTTTCTCGCTAACGCAATTAGATGGTGTATGCTTGAGACTGGGGCTTTTGATGCGCCATGCTTAGAGCGTCCCAGTGATATTTGCGATTCTAATACGTATAATAGGTGATGTCAATAAAACGAACAATAAATGAATATTCATGAGTTATGTTTCACTTCAGTAATTAAATAGAAATTTTGGTGAATACTGAAAACCCTGGTTACTATTTCTCCCATTCGATTTAGTTTATTAGTTTAGTTTGTTTTATTATTTTATTCATTAATCTAAAAATCCCAAAATATTATTTCTGATTAGTTAATTGAGATATTGATTGGGTTCGACCCGTACTTTCCGTTGTCTACTAGTTAGACGCCGTGCGATTGCAGTTATTTTAAAATAGGGTAATCTGAAAGCCCATCAGCTACCATGGTAGAAGGACCAAATTTGCATGGTTGACAAATAGACTTCTAAGTAATGAAGATCCATATGGATAATGTGAATACAATAATGAATCAACATTACTCAATATGAGTCTTAATATTGATGTGTATACAAGTTCAATGGTTCAGCTGCGGAATTATTGCACTAGAACAAGTTCGATCTGCTCTATTCTAGTAGGCAATCCATATAAGAGCTAGGTTCAAGTTGCTCTATACTAGTAGACAATCTATCTAGGAACTTTTTTTTGTTATTCAAAAACAAGGTCAAGAAAGGGAATGACACGAGAGTATGTTCTGAATATGTTTTTCAGTTAGAGAATATCTGGGAGGAGTCGCATCAAGCTCCCATTTCATTCTAAGGACTAAGTCTTTATACTAGTGGGAAATCCATCTAGAAGTTGGGTACCCATTGAGAAACAAGAATAAGTTCTGGATGTATATTATTTATAGTCAGAAAATATTTAGTGGGGAACTGCAACCATCACTAGTGGCATTCTGAGGACAATACTGCTCTATACTAGTGTCAATCCATCTAGGAGTTGTCCAATCAATTTAAATTCAATACATATATTATATATATGTAGAGATCGAGATGGACACCTATCATGGCTTAGCACATTTCTAAAATTCTTTACAGAATTAATGTATTCTTTTATGATTTTAGATGAAAATAAAATAACAAGGCTGAGTTGTTGGATACTACCAGAGGCTCCATTGTCAACTTGAGTTGATACTGATGTCGAGTGATCTTCCAAGGAGCAATGAACGATGAAGTAGAACTAGCAAGGTTAAAAGAGCATAGGCTAGTAAGGTGCTGACTAGGTAGGGCTACCATGGT